>JAGGCT020002642.1:25000-33778 GCA_017654935.2 Phymorhynchus buccinoides | reverse complement strand
TCACGTTGAAGATATTTTGAAAAGACATGTTCATTATTATTTTACACTTTTGAAGTGCAATACAACACTGTTTAGCCTCCTGTTGATCTTTGATCAACTGAATTTCTTGTAATTTCGGGCAGGGGATCACGTGACTTTTGCCTGTGAAGATCACGTGATTTGGGCCCAGTTCCATGGTCCATGGATGAGCACGTGACCTGCTGGGCGCATCAGAGTTGTCTTCCCTTTGTCATGGAAGTTGTCTGCCCTTTTTAATTGAGCGTGCGACTCTAAATGTAATGTAGGTCCGTGGGTGCGACGCGCTGGTGGATCATTGAGAACTTCATGAATATGCATCAGCCTAACAGACTGGTGAGAACATGTTAGCCTACAGAGTTAGGCTGTGACTGCGTCTCTCTCTCTCTCTCTCTCTCTCTCTCTCTCTCTCTCTCTCTCTCTCTCTCTCTCTCTCTCTCTCTCTCTCTCTCTCTCCCTCTCTCTCTCTCTCTCTCTCTCTCTCTCTCTCTCTCTCTCTCTCTCTCTCTCTCTCTCTCTGTGTTTCTTTTTCTCTGCCTTGCACGGCTTCCAATTTTGTTTCCACATACTATTTCTTTTTGTCTCTGTCTTTCGCCCTGTCTTTTCCTGCCTCTCTCCCTGCTCTGTCTCTGTCTGTCTCTGTCTGATTCTCTCTCTCTCTCTCTCTCTCTCTCTCTCTCTCTCTCTCTCTCTCTCTCTCTCTCTCTCTTTCTCTCTCTCTCTCTCTTACACAGTGCTTCCTGGGTCTGTTTGACCCAGTCAGGTATAAAAGTTACTATATCTCTGGAACTATTAAAGCTACGCTTATGACATTTTAGGTATCTTTCAAGAACCTTATTGCCGTTCCTTCTGCCTAATTTCGGGTGATTACGTCAAAACACGAATGAGTTATTGATTACGTAACTTTAACTACACAGTCTACGTCGCAAAGAGCCAAGTGGAGTCACTTCATTTACCTCTGTACTACATCTTTGCTTCCTGATTCATAGCACACACACACACACATGCGCGTGCGCAGGCACACACACGTGCACGCACACACATATACACTCGCGCATGCACACATACACACACACGCGCGCATGCACGCAAGCGTACACACACACGCACACACACAAACATGCGCGCGCACGCAAACGATGCGAACGCACACACACGCATGCATACATGCATACACACACACACACACACGCGCGCATGCAAGCAAGCATACACACACGCGTGCATACACACACGCGTGCGCGCGCACACAAAAACATGCGTACGCACACACACGCATGCATGCATGCACACACACACATGCGCGTCGCATGTATGCAAGCGTACACACACGCGAGTGCGCACACACACACACGCGTGCGCACAAACATGCGCACACACACACACGCGCGCACATACATGCATGCGCGCCGGCACACACACAAATGCGCGCGCATGCAAACAAATGTGCACATACACACGCACACATGCGTGTGCACACACACACGCGCGCACGAACACACACACGCGTGCACACGAACACACACACACACATGCGCATGCACACACACACACGTGCGCGCGTGCACACGCACGCGTGCTCATGCACACACGCACACACACTGGCTTGCATGCGAATACACGCAAGCGAACACACACATGCATGCACGCAAGCGCGCACACATACACATGTGCACACACGCACGAGAGTGCAAACACACATGCTCATACACGTATGCGTGCACACACAGGCACAAGCTTGCGCGCGCGCACACGTACACACGCAAAGAAAGGCATGCATGCACACACACATGCACACACAGGCGCACACACACACACACACATGCGCGCACACACACACATGTGCGCACACACACACGCGTGCGCGCGCGGACACACACGTGCACACGCACACTTACACACACACGTGCGCACACACATGCATGTGCGCACACACATGCGCACGCTTTCACACACACACACATGTACACACACACACTACATGCGAGCACACACACACACACATGCGCGCGCGAACACACATACGTGCAAACGCACACACTCAAACGTGCGCACACACACACACACACATGTACACACACACATACATGCGCGCACACACACACACGCATGCGCGCACATACACACACACGCGCTCGTGCATACACACACACACACACGATCGGGTGTGTGTGCAGCCTAGACCCGCACATTTGGAATAGGAATGAACAGCTAAGTGCTACTTTTGACTATATAAAAGTCTGGGTCTATTTGACTCGCGACGTTGGGACTGTGTAGTCAATGACGAGGCACGGTGAAGGTTAACTAGGCTAGGCTAGTAGGGCCTAGTGTGTGCGGGTTGCTTAGCAGTAGCCTATTTACTCGTTGAGGAGCTGTGAATTGTATGATGATAAAACACTTGACAGGGCTTCATCGTTATTTTGGCTTCTTTTTTTAAAAGTGTACAACCACCATTACTAAACCTTTGCAAAATCACAGAAGTGCATTGCTAAACTTTTGCAAAACAACAGCAATTGCATCGTTAAAAAAATAAATACTGCATTCATCATAAAAATGACAACAAAAAATAAAAGGACTGCACGCATAACATTTTTCGTCCTCGCCTTTTAGGCGGGAAAAACCTATACAGGGCCTCAAATGGCACACCGTTAAAGGGGCACCCTGACGGATGAGTTATTGTAAGAAACACGCTGAGGAGTTTTGCTCACAACAAAAGAACCAGCTCATTTTTTTTTTTTTACTGCACTACAAAAAAAAAGAAAAACGCTTCAACCACAATGACTGAGGTGGTGTAGAGTGGCACAGTGGTATTGCGTTCGCTTCGTGTCAAGTAAACCCGAGTTCGAACCTGGGTACAAGGGATTTTTTCCTCTCATTCTGCACTAAACCGAGGTCCCATGTGCCCATGCACTTAGCATATGTTAAATCCAATGGCGACGAAAAAGTTGTAATTTTGTCAAAATCCCCCCCCCCTCCTCCCTCATCAGTGACAATAATCGCATGCCAATTGTATATTCACCAAACCCTTTATTTTGAAGAAATACTTACGGATGGATTTTACATTCTTCTATCCTCACGTTCATTTATCAGTTGACTATTCCTTGACCCCCCCCCCCCTTTCTTTTTCATTGATGCACACACTACCATTGAGAGACTCATGAATATGCGTTAGCCTAGCAACTGACCAAAACAGTTAGGTAGGCTTAGTGATGCGACTCTCTTTGTGCTGTGGTGTTGAGCTATGGAAGCAGGGTCAGTCTCTGTAGGCCTAGGCCTAGTACAAAGGTTAGCAGACGGACACAATCAGTTGACAGTGAAAGATGAATATGAGCCAAGTTGGTTCTTTTCAGTTTTATTCACACAACCGTAGGCTGAGCCTACCCTACTCTCTTTGTGTTTATGACTCTCTATCTCAAAAGTTGAAGTCTGGTTTCTTTCAGTTTCATGACAACATTAGGATCACAAATACTTTGGAAGACGAATCTCATCTGCTTACAGAACTAAACCGTCATTTTCAGCACTTTACTCTCCTTTTAGTTGATATTTATCAACTGAATTTCCTTGTTATACTGTTGGTGCAGGGAAATATCGTAGTCTGGGGGGTCCCAGTCCCACTGTGGCACTATATGATTAGGAAAAAACACTATATTTTTCATTAAAAGGTCAGAGTTTTCAAATAGGTCTTCGGAAAAGTCATAAATATTAATGTATTTTTTATCTGGTTTTGTAGTTGTGGCAAAATAGGGATCTGAGAATTGTGTGTAGAATTCTTCTTTTGTGAGATTGTTTGTGCTGTGTAATCTGGTTAAAAAGGTGGCACAATTTAATTTAATAAGATGGTTTAGGGGGAGCCAGCCTATATCTCTATAAACCAGATGGTTAACAGCGAAGAAAGGGAGACCCAGGGCAGTCTTGAGGGCTTTAAGTTCTAATACTAGTAGTGTTTTTAAGTTGGACTTAGTTAAGTTGTAAAATGCTTCCATGCCGTATGTTAGTCGGCTGCGGACCAAAGTACGAACTAAGTAAATTAAGAATTTTGGGTCTTGTGCCCATTTCTGTCTGGAGATAACTTTAATAAAATTTAGTGCTTTGGTGGCTTTATTTACTAGATGAGTGGTGTGAGGGATCCAAGACAGATTACGTGTCAAAATGACTCCCAAAAATTTAACTTGGGGTGGGGGTCTTTTTAATTGATCGAAAATTTTAATTTTAAAGTCGTCACTTTTATCTTTATTAACTGAAAAAAACATAAATTGACATTTTTGAGGTGATAAAGTGAAACCATTAAAAGTTAGGTAATGTAACACTAGGTTTGTGTTATTTTGGTGGGCGTCAATCTCTGGGTCAAGGGTTGTTTTGATCCCGCGTGTGGTTGGAAAGGACCAAATAGCAATATCGTCTGCGTACATGGAAATACGGCAGCCGTCAAATTTTAATTTAGAAATATCGTGAAGCATAATATTGAATAAAGTAGGTGCAATGATACTGCCCTGGGGTACTCCCATGTCCAGATGGTGTCTGGCTGAGAGAGACTGGCCCACCCTAACTTTGAAACTTCTATTTTGTAAGAATGAATATATGAAGTTGTATGTGTTGCCCTCTATACCGAGCTTGCTGATTTTCTCTAGGAGCCTCCCATGCCAGACAGAGTCATACGCCCCTTTTATATCAAAAAAGGTGGCGAGGACTTTCCTGCGCCTGGCGAGTGCTTTTCTGACATGGGAGGTAAGCCTGACTACTTGTTCCATGCAGGACCTATGTTTTCTGAAACCTGCCTGGAAAGTGGGGATTATGTTATTTTTTTCTAAAAAGTATTCTAGCCTATTTTTAACGATTCTCTCGTAAAGTTTGCCAATATGCGGGGTGAGGGAGATAGGGCGGTAACTTTTGGGATCCCTTGCCGGTTTTCCTGGCTTCAGGATCCCTACCACCTGTGCCTCTTTCCATGCTTGAGGCACAACCCCCCCCCCCCCCCCCCCCCCAGCATCTGGTGTAGTAATGTAATAAGATTTCACGAAAAGATGGGGGCAATTTTTTAAGTATTTTGTAGGAGATTGGATCATCTCCTGTCGCTTTATTTACTTTTCTAATTTGATTAAGGGACCCAGCAAGCTCGGTCATTTTGAGGGGTGCGTTTATGTAGTGAGTATTATTATTATTTTTTGGTATGTGTGGTGCTGAATTACGTCTGTCTTGTTCTTGAGTAGATAAATATTTAGTTTGGCTAGCTTGAGCGAAGGTTTCAGCTAAGGCCTCTGCCGTTTCTAAATTTGTAGTAGTTAATGTATCATCCTTAATTACTCTGGGCTCCCGTACCCTGCCGTTATTATTAATCTTTTTTCCAGGCCTTGCCCAGATCCCTGTAATCTACTATGTCATCTTTATCAAAATACTCTCTTTTAGCTAAATTGATGGCGTCTTCACATACTTTTTCGGCCTCCAATTTCAAAATATGATTGGGTGGGGTGGGATGGCTGTCAAAGTAATTACATGCATGTTTCTTTTTTTGAATAGTATTTTTTACTTGATTGTTCCACCAAGGTTTAGGGGATGGACGGTTTTTATTTATCATTGTTATTTCCGTCGAAAATTGTGTTTTACGTCCTCTTGGTCTGAATCAGACACATATGGGACATTTGTAAATACAAATATGGTGGGAACAATACTGGAGGCAATGCCCAAAGGCAGTGCGAAACCAGTAAAGTCCCGATTTTTTTTATTAATGCAGATAGCTGTAGCGGTGACCACGCCTCGGTTAAACCTCATCGGCTATGGCACCGCTGGCTATAGTGCATTGTTATTTCCGGAATCGATAAATTACAAGCTTTTAATATTGTTGTTCGTATTTGTTCATAATGAGTTTCAAAATCCGTGTGAAAAATATTTTCTTTAGTATATTTACTAAGAATAGACTGGAATAAGGTCCAGTTGGCTTTGTCGTAATTAAAAATATGTTGTTGGGGTGGAGTTGTTTTTTTAAATTGAGCTTGAAAGGTTATAGAAATAGGTTTATGGTCAGATAGTAAGGTATCTGACAAGGAATACCACTCGTGATTTGTTACTAATTCTGGACTGACTAAAGTTAAATCGATTGCAGACGGATTTTGTTTACTTTGATCGGGGTATCGAGTGGAAGACCCGTCGTTTAAAAGGATTAAATGTGATTCATTTATTTCTTGTAACAGCCTCCCACCTCCGCCACTAGGATGAGAATTAAACAACTCCCAGGTAGGGTGGCGGGCGTTAAAGTCCCCCACCACTACCCAGGAGACTGCATCGGGAAGGGAGACAAGCCAATCGGTTTGTTCGGGAACACTGTAATTTTTAGGATAATAAATATTTACAATGTTAGTTAATTTTCCATTTATTTTAGTTTGAATAGTATTAGAGTATCGGGTGCCAGTGATGTTTTGCTCTGGGCTTTGAATATGTTTGTGTTGAATTTGTTGATGGACATAAGTAGCTGTATATACTTTGTGTTCGGAATTGCTAACTGAGGGGGGGTAGTGATATCCCTGGATGCGTGGGAGCTCGGAAAATTTAGTATTTAATGATTGTATGCAAATGATGTGGTATATCATAGGATTGGTGGATAGGAAATGAATTAAGTGGTCGCCTGTTCTTTTGATGGCTCGGCAATTCCATTGTAAAATGTTAAATTTTCCTGCATGTTTGAATGAAAAAGGGGGAGTTAATTGTGAGGGTTTTGGTTGTATTGGGTGAGCCATCATTGTTTACCAGAGCCCTGTCTCTTTGAGGACTGTGATCCTGATCTAGGTTTAAGTTTGGTTCCCTCCCCTCCAGCCGAGCCGCAGGCCAACTCGGCTAATCGCATAAGATTGCTCGAGGTTCCGATGGGAACAGGGGGGTGGCCACTCGAGGATGGGAAAAGGGACACCAGTCCTGCCAACAAAAGGCTAGGCTTATTTGCTGTGCGTGCTTTCGCTACCTGTACTAAAACTTGGGTTATTATTGTTTCTGTTGTACTTTGGTTTGTTTTTTGTTTGGTGATGGAATTGATGTTCTCTATTTCTATTAGAGTAGGGCTTTGTAGCTGAGGGGGAGTAACTGTGTTAGTTTGTGTGTCTGTTTGTTTGTTATTGGTCAGTTTGTCAGTGAGGTTTGTGATCATTTTGTTCATGTGTTTAGTCATTTCTGACATCATGTGGGCTGTCTGTTGTTTAATTTGTTGGGAAACTAGTTCTTCCATTCTCTTTTGAGAAGCTAGTTTGGTTAATGTTGTTCTGGCAGCAGCTGCTTTTAGTCTCAGTGCTCTTTCTTGAGCACTGAGAAGTCTGGTTCGGGGTTTCTTGTTCAGGGGGGATTTCTTGGGGGGGGTCCTGTTGTTGTTACTGTTTGTATTGTTGGTTTCTGTTGTGGTATCTGGTTCATTAAACTGAGAAGCTTGATTTAGCACACTGTTCTGGGGGGCTTGTTGTGCTTGGTTTTGGTTGTGTCTTGTTTGGTTACCCTTTAAACTGGGCGCATGAGTGGGTTTTTTGAAGTTTGAGACCCTGTTTTGGACGGCATCGGCGTATTTTACGTCATGCCGTTCCTCGATGAGCTACAGGGGATCAAGTTGAGGTGGAGGGGAAAGGGGGATGTTTTCGTGTTCTTTTTGTTCGGTTTCCAGGGCCACTTTGGCCCGGCGTATGGCCTCAGAATATGGAATGAAGACTTCGGCCCTGATCTTATTGGCACGAAGTCGAAGTTTATATTGTTGACAACCGTTGTATGTGGCGGAGTGCGGTCCCCCACAATTAATGCATTTAGCTGTGTTGGGACAGTTTTTGGAGGAGTGGCCCGATCCGGCACATTTGGTGCAGGACTCCTTTTTTGTCCTGCACTGGTCGATGGTGTGGCCGAATCGAGCACACTTCCTACAACGGCTGACGGGGGCCACGAAAGGATGCACCTGGAATTCTTGTGCGCAAATTCTAATGGAAGATGAAAGTGTAGGTTTGTTGAAAGTAACTTTTAGGGCTTTCGATTTTGATCCGTCCCTGTTATTTAAACGGAGGATGCTCTTAGCATCCTCAACGAGTGCAAGTAGTTCTGTTTCGTTCTCTTCGAGGGGTATGGGTTTGACTACCCCTTCTGTTGTTGCAGTAGGGACAAAACATTTGATTGGGATTGTTGAAATTTCTGTCAACTTGACTAGTTTGTTCTGCTGATCAGCTGATTGGCAGCCGATCAACAGGCGGCCGCCGGCCAGGGGTCTCTGGCTCATAATGTCACCGATGGCACTACGCCACATTTTCATGCCCGTGATGGGCCCGAGGCCTTTGATAGTGGCTGGGCCTGCGCCCATGTCTTCCACTATCACCGGAAACTTAAGGAACGTCGGCTTTGGGTGATCTTGGGAGTTATCTGTTCTTCTTTGGTATGATGAGCTAGGTCTTGTGTTTGTTGATTTTGGCTGAGGCCTTGGTTGATCTTGGGTGTTTTGTGAGGGTGTGTGTGGACCCCAAATAGATGTTACATCAGTGAGCTGATCGTTTTCTGGTGTGATGATGTCTTCATGCAAGGTATTGGTTGGGGGGCGGGCATCGGTGACGCCCCTTTCATGCGCTTGCGATTGAGTGAGTGGGCTAGAGCTAGAGCTCTTTCTTTCTTTTTGGGAGTCGGATTGGCCTGGTTGAGGGGCCGGCTCGGAATTTTCTCTCTCCGTGGAGCAGAGATCTTCCCTGGTTCTTTTCCCTCCGGGGGACAATGGCGATTCTGTGTTTTGTGGGGATTTCGACCCTCTGAGTCTCATTCTAA
>JAGGCT020002642.1:0-20000 GCA_017654935.2 Phymorhynchus buccinoides | reverse complement strand
ATAACCCCTGGCTGATCCTAACCCAATCTTCTTTGTGTTTATGACTTGATCTCAAAGTCTGGTTCTCTTCAGTTTCGTTACAACAACCCTCCCTGTCAACAACTTAAGGCTGATACTACCCTTATTCTCTTCGTGTTTATGACCCTCAATCTCACAGTCTGGCTTCCTTCAGCTTCATGGCAATAAACCCTCGCTGATCCTAACCCTATCCTCTTCATGTTTATGATTATCGATCTCAAAGTCTGGTTCCGGCTTTCCAGTTTCATTACAACATCCTTAGGCTGATCCTAGCCCTATCCTCTTCATGTTTAAGACTGTCGATCTCAAAGTCTCGTTCTTTTCAGTTTCATGACAACAAACTTAGGCTGATCCTAACCATATCACCTACGTGTTTACGACTCTCGATCGCAAAGTCTGGTTCTCTTTAGTTTAACGACAACAACCATAGGCTGACCCTAGCCCTATCCTATTCAATTTTATAGCTCTCGATCACTCAAAGTCTGGTTCTTTTCAGTTTCACAACAACCCTAGGCTGATCCTAACCATATCTTCTTCATGTTTACATGACCTCGATCTCAAAGTCTGGTGTCTTTCAATTTCATGACAACCCTAGGCTGATCCTATCCTTGTCATGTTTATGACTCCCGATCTCAAAGTCTGATTCTTTTCTGTTTCACAACAACTAAACTTTCATTTGCAGCAATATGATCTCACTTTACTGTGTTGAACTTCTTTTTTGTTCTTGTCTGAACGGTCGATGACAAACGTATTTTATGACATGTTCATATTTTATGTAATTTTTTTTCTTCTTCTCTAAAGTAGCCAACTGCATCACGTTGAAGTAATTTTGAAAAGACATATATGTTCATACACTTTTGAAGTGCAAAACGCTCTTCTACATAATGTTAACACTGTTTGGCCTCCTTTTAGTTGATATCTATCAACTGAATTTCTTGTCTCTTTCTTTCTGTAGACGGGAAGGCCTTTGAGGCGACGTGTAATGGTAGGGGTAGTGGCAGTGGTGGAAAGCTGCTCCGCTTTCTTTTCTCTCTCGTAGACGTAGACGGTGGAGGCGGCTCGGTAGCAGGCTTGTAGCACTGCTCTTCCGTCCTTCTTTCTCTCTGTAGTAGTAGCGTGTAGGCGAAGAGGTAAAATCTCTACTCTTTTTTTCGCTTGACTTGCTTTGTTTGGCTTTCTTCGATGCGTACGCTTCGGCAGCCTGACCTCGAATGACAAAATGACGAATGTCTGCGTGAATGACAAATATTACTTGAAAGTTGGCGTTCTTGGCATACAAAAAGAGGAAAAGGTTCTCAGGGTGGAACCCCGTGTTGATCGTCTCTTTCTTTCTGTTTGCCTTTGCAGCGACGTTTGGTGGGAGTAGCTTACTCCCTTTCTTTTTTCCTCTCGTAGATGGTGGAAGAGTGGAGACGTTTGCTTGCTGCTTTGTCTCTTCCTTCCTTCTTCTTGCTGCTATAGTAGGCCTAGTAGCAAAGCTAGCCTGATTTATTTCCTTTTCTTGCTTGACTGGTTTTGCAGAAATCTGGGGACTATTGAATGACACTTTTATAGTATAGTGTGGGACTGGCTCAAGCCTAAGCCTCGCGGCTTATAAACGTCCCTTCGTTGACACTGTTTTGCTTGCATAAGCATGCCTTTTAAAATTATGATTGTAATTCAGTCATCATGTTCAAAAAATAGTTGACTAAAATTTTCACCTTTGTCAAGGAGATTTTTGAAGGTATTTAGTGTTGGTGCTCTTTTTAGGTTAGGTGTTAGTAAATTCCAGAGGTTAGCAACTCGATTACTAAAACAATGTTTACGCCTGTTAGTATTACAACGCTGTATATGTAGTTTTCCCTCTTGATTTCTAGTGCTGTTATAAATGGATAGTGTAAAAAGAGAATCAATACTAATGTCATCTAAGTTGTTAAAAATGTTGTACATCTGTATAAGGTCTCCCCTAACACGTCTTCCTTTTAATGAATGAAGGTTTAAAAACTGTAATCTATCTTGGTAATTAAAATCTGTACAACTTTTAACCATCTTGGTTGCTCTCCTCTGTACCCTTTCAATAGAAGCTGACTGACGTTTTAAATACGGGTACCAGATGATGTTACCATACTCTAAATGTGAACGTACCAATGATTTGTATAGTAACAAAAATGTTTCCTTATCTAAACGAATGAATGTTCTTTTAATTATTCCCAACATCTGATTTGCCTTATTTATCCCTTTATGGATATGTGTATCAAAAGTAAGATTTTTGTCAAATACGACTCCAAGGTCTTTTTCCTCAGTACTTGCATTTATCTTTTGCTCCTCTTGATCGATTTTCATAACATAATCATATTCTGGATTCTTTTTGCCTACATGCATAACTTTGCATTTTGACACATTAAAATATAGGTTCCAGTCGTCAGTCCACTCTGGTGTAATTTCAATGTTGGAAATACTATGACCATTTGAATAACAACACTTATCTAATTTAGGCAAGTTTTGTGTGTTTTCCCTTGTAAAAACACTTGTAAAAAAGGTTAGAGTTTCAGCTTTATGGGAGTCTGTTTCTGCAAAAATTTCCCTTATCATCAATCAATGTACTTACCCCCGAATTAGTTTTAGATCTCTCCTGCACATACCTCCAGAACTGTTTTGGATTTTTCTTGCAACCATGAGCAATCTTTTTCTCAAAATTCGTTTTGGATTTTTTAATTATTCTATTACATTTATTTCTAATTTTAATATAATAAAAATATCTATAACCTCTCTTCTTCTTCAAAAACATTTTATATGCATCATATTTCTTTTTAATTATTCTTAGTGCTTTTTTTAGTCATCCACAGGGGTGTTTTTCTTTTTTTAGTAAATTTTACTTTAGGTATATATTGATCCATTAATTCAGTAATTAATGTTTTTATATTAACATCCTTATTTATAACATCTGACCAATTTCTTTCTTTCAGTAACTTACTCATTTCATTATAGTTACCTTTACTTAATTTGAATTTGTATATTCTCTTGTGGGCAATTAATCTTCTTTGAACATACAGTTTAAATACTAAAACATCATGATCACTTTTTCCAAGTGGATTTTGGTGTAAAATATCAGACACTAAATTGTCGTTGTTTACAAGAACCAGATCTAGTAAATTTGACTTCTGACCCAATCTATTTCTAGTTGGGCACTTCACTTTCTGTATGAGGAATGCATTCCGTAGACACTCAATGAAATTATTGTCCTCATCATTTGTCCATTGTCCTTGCCAGTTTATGTTGGGAAAATTAAAATCACCAACTATGCATACTTTGTTGTATTTTAAAATCCTTTCTGATTTAAATAGTTGATATAAGTTATCTGTGTTTTCTTTAGTTGAATTTGGGCTCTTGTACACACATCCAATCAAAATATTCTCTTTGTTTATGGTTTTGAACTCACACCACACACATTCTTGAAACTCTGATTCACCCAGATCACATTGCCTTGCATTTAAGGAATTTTCAATAAAAATTACCACTCCTCTGTGGGGGTTCTCATTTCTAAAAAGACTGTAACCATCTATCTGCAATTCTGCATCAGTAAGGCTACTGCCAAAACTGGCATGACATTTGCGCTTTGATAAAATTTCAGTTAAACAAATAATGCTTGGTTTCAACTCATCCATACGACACAATAGTTCACTTTTCTTATTTAAAAAACTATCTACATTACTGTACAAGACCGTGACATAATCAACAGAATCTGACATACAGTTAGAACTTTTTGTGCTAAGACCTTCCCTTTTACTGTTAAAACCATCACCTTTGTTGTTAAGACAAATATTTTTATCGTTAAAACTATCACTAGATAAAAGTACAGAAACATCAGTATTTACATTATTTACAGTTTGTTCAGAACATGTCAGTCACTGGTCAGAAGTACTGTCCTTTGGGTCAGTCTTTTGGAGTTCTGATTTCTTCATGACCCTGCCGTTGTGACGTAAGTGTCCCGCGCGACCCCTCTTTCTTATCTACACCCCCCCCCTCTCTCCCCCCCCCCCCCCCCTCTCCTTTTCATTTCTCGACCAACCGCCACGTTAATTGCCCGGCTGCTTCAAACGAACGCCGACTAAGGCAATTATCCCTTTGAACCCCGATCTACTTACCCATCACAAGAAAGTGACAACCACGGGCGGCCCCTTTGAAACCCTTCCTTTCCGAGCACGAGAAGGATTCGGCACGTGATAAGGATGTAACTGGCGCATGATTGTTCCGTACTAGTATGCATAAAATTATAGCATCATCTTGTGATGTGTCGACTGCTATAAACCAATGACAGGCTTTCATTGTTTGAAAGTGAAGGCTATAATTGGCGTAGTGAGAAAAAGTTTTTCACACAAGACGCTGAAACTGACTAGAGCAACACCTCTCCCAGCCAGAATAGCCCACCTAGTAAGTCTTATTGATGACTGGTGATTGAGACTGGTTGTTTGTTTGACCCTAGTTTTGATCTAGATCCTATGTTCAATGATGAATAAGGAGTAGATAGATATGTTATAGAAAAGAAGTGGTAAACATTCTATTCTATTTATGTGCACTGATTATTTGTGTGTGTGTGTTTTTGACTTTAACACTTTTGGCACCAGAACCGGAGTTTATGCCTACTAACCCTTTTGTCTATTTTTAGTAGGAAACCTATGGGCCGCAATCTTGCACTTTATGATACCATTCCTTTCCAGGTGTTGGATGGAGAGTGATGTTGTCTTGATCACCTTTTATGTTTTACTGATCTCAGTTTGTTAACTGAAATTCAGTTTATTTATTAACTAGTGCTATTGTACAAGGGAAGCCTTCTAGCCGGTTGGGATTCACTAATTCCCTGCCGACTGAAGCCCCTTGTCTCTAAGCCATAGAGATCTACATCCACCTTCTCCTGTGATTATCAGCAGGGCATCGTGGGCAGGAAGATCATCCCTGTCTCACAAGCACCAAGATGGGAAAGACGCCCCGCACCCAGAATCCGTGAGGAGACCACGCTTGAACCGTGCCATCCCGCGAAGCCGTAACCGGAACGACTGGGAGCTACTCTCACCTGATGAGCCAGCCCAGCCACCCCAGCACTCGCCGATCATTACGGAAGAACTTGCCAAGAGCTAAGTTTATAAAACCGCGCCAATCACTGGAACTTTCCTACGGACACTGAAGATAATTAGTAACCCTTCCGGCATGGGGCGAACCTTATAGAAAGACAAAAGTCTTGTGAATCCTTTCGGATTTCATTGTTTTTTATCCATATTTTGTGTTGGCGCCATTGAGCTGCTTTATTATTATTGTTGCATAATCTTATGCAGATTTTGGGAGTAAATAAAATACAAGTGTCAAATAATCCTGAACCCTTTGGTCAGACTGATGAGAGTGGGAGTCTTGTAATTTCATGTAAAACCCTACTTCTCTCTGTCTGCCATTTAGAGCAATTCAACCACTTGTATTTCTTACAACCATACGAGCCAGAACCCGGGCACAAATATAAATTTATTAGATGAAAAGGGGCCGGGAAAGTTGCTCATCTCCCATACCCTAGAGAAGTGGGCTAAAGGCAAATTTTCTAAAGTCTTCCCTAGGGACTTAGCCTTTTAACCCATTACCTCGTCACAGCCGTATGCCATAAAACGTATTTTGAATGTGCCCATACATACTTCTAATAAAATTGTGTACAATGAAACTACCCTCTATAGGCTATTTAAGAACATACACAATCTGAATCTGAATCTGAATCGTAACGCTGAGCTATCCAACTGGATAATTATACCGCGTGGTTGTGGAGCAGCAGAAAGAAAAATAAAACAAAATTAAAAAAGCAACTGAAAACAAATGAACTAAAAAAGATTGAGATCTCCCCAGCGTTTCATGGGACAAACCCCGACCGGCACAGCCCCAACCTTCTTAACCACTTTTTGCTGGGGAGGGAGTGGTAGATCTAGAATGAGAGGTTGTTGAGCTCCTGCTTGAAGTGTGCCAAGCTGGGAGCCTCTGCAGCAGACGCTGGGAGCGAGTTCCAAACGGGGATGGTTCTGGGAAGAAAACTATTTGAACAAAGACACTGAAAAGAACCCTTTTACTACTAGTTTTAGAGTCTTTGATTTGAAGCTGTTTGCGTTTTGATGGAACTGTCGAAATTTGTTCTTGTGGCTAATTCTTGTACGAGGTGGCATGCTGGTCAGATACTGGTCGCAGTTGGTGTCCACAAGGTTGTTGGTGATCTTATACAACATAGTGAGCTGGATCTTCTGCCTTCTGGATTCAAGTGTCTTCCATCCGAGTTCATCCAGCATTGATGACACGCTGCTGGTGTTGTGGTAGCGGTTGGTTGCGTACCTGGCTGCTCTGCGCTGCACCATTTCGATCTTGTTTATCTGGTCCTGATGGTGTCGATTCCAGACTGAGCAGCAGTACTCTAGGTGGAGACGAACAAGGGTCTTGTAGGCATTGGTTTTTAATGCGCTGTTGGAGGTCTTCAGATTTCGCCTCAAGAAGCCTATAGGGGAAGACGGGGTAAAAAGCGCATGGGCGGGTAAGAAGCCCACCCCAATTATCTCATGAAATGAAGCAAATTTCAGTCTCATTTTGCCCATGAGACGAGCGTTAATGTCTAGCATTCGTCTCATGGGCAACTTTGACTGAAATTTTCTTTATTTCATGAGATAATTGGGGTGGGCTTCTTACCCGCCCATGCGCTTTTTACCCCGTCTTCCCCTAGTACGCCGTTTGCCTTCCTTGATGCGAAGTCAACTTGGTTCTTCCAACTGAGGTCCGATGAAATATGGACCCCGAGGTACTTTGCTGATGACGTTGACTCAAGGATGTGCCCTTTGAGTTTGTATGTGAACGACTTGGGAGCTCTTGATCTTGTTACTTTCATGCTATTACATTTGTCTGGGTGAAAGTCCATTCCCCAGGTTTTCTCCCATTTCTCGAGTCGTTCCAGGTCTTCTTGCAGGATGATGCAGTCCTCATGAGTTTTTAAACGACGCCATCATCTGCAAACAGGCGGACTGAGCTTTGGAGTTGGTCTGGCAGGTCATTGATGGATATCAAGAAGAGCACTGGTCCTAGTACGGTGCCCTGAGGGACTCCAGAGGGACAAAAGTGGTAATGTACTGGTTGAGACTAGTTAATTTACCCATGAGCAGATTATCCAGGCAGGCGTATGAAATGCTAGTAATAGCCTACAACATATGTGCTGCTTCAGACATCGCTGACACCGTTCGATCGCTGCAGTCTACCCTGACGCCCCTTGCTTCGTAATGGGGGGTTTAACCACTGTGACTTACGCTCCTGTCTCCCTGCTTTTCGTTTTGTGAAGATGTGGTCATACTAAAGAAAACGGTAAACATCTTCCCAAACAACAAGCCTTGGATATCCAAAGATTTAAAAACAACAATCAATAAAAAGAAATTGGCTTTTCAGACAGGTAATAAGGCAGACAGAAAATCAGTCCAAAGAACTTTGACAAACGAGTTACGAGAGAACCGAAGGATTTACAAAGAGAAAGTCGAAAGTCAATTTCAGCAGGGGAACATGGCCGATGCTAGGGATTAAAACCCCTTACTGGGCAAATAAAACCTGCCAGCCAGGCATCGGTCATGCCCCAGCAAGAGCAGACAGATTTGTCAGAAAACCTCAATAATTTATTCTGTCGTTTTGAACGAGATTATTTGACAGAAGAGCTGGATGATGTTATGGTGAGAGTGCATGAAAACATGAAGGGTTCAGAATGTGTGAATGGTGTGAGTGAGAGTGTGGTTGAGAGTACGGAAGTTGAAAGCTTATTCAGTAAACTGAAAACGAAGAAAGCTGTTGGCCCTGATAACATTGGTGGGCGTCTTTTACAATCCTGTGCCTCACAGTTGTGTCATGTTTTTAGTTTGTTGTTCTCTTGGTCTTTGAATGATTGTTGTGTCCCAGAGCTGTGAAAAAAATCTGTCATCTGTTCTGTTCCTAAGAAAACCAAACCTGCCTCTCTCAACGAGATATCAGGAAAAGAACAAAAAGAAAATATCAAGAACAAAAAGGAAACCGCAAGGACAAAGAAGAAATATCAAGAACAAAAAGATAATCAGATTAGGGAATAAGTATAGGTGCTCTCCCCTAGTTTTTCGTCGATAAATTGCCACAAAAGTGGCCCTTTCGACTATTCCACAGAAACAGAAACAGAAACGACTATCGACCTGTTGCCCTGACCTCCATTGTCATGAAGTGTTTTGAAAGGATCATACTGAAACGTATCACAGCACAAACACTACCATACCTCGACTCAAATCAATTTGCATACAAACCAAACAGAAACACTGACGACGCAACACTCACTCTCCTCCATAACACCTACTCACATCTCACTTAAGGATCTTTATAATTTCAAGTGCCCCAAATGGCCCTTTGGCCCAGAAGGCGTTAAAATCTCTCTCTCTCTCTCTCTCTCTCTCTCTCTCTCTCTCTCTCTCTCTCTCTCTCACATCTCACAATGTGGCGGTACCATGGCCGATTAGGTTTAACCGAGGCGTGGTTACCGCTACACCTATCTATATTGTTTTAAAAAATCGGGACTTTACTGGTGTTGCACTGCCTCCGGGCATTGCAGCCAGTATTGTTCCCACCATCTTTGTATTTACAAATGTCCCATATGTGTCTATGACCGAGAGGACGTAAAACATCATTTTCATCATCACTCACATCTTGAAAAGCCTGCCTCCTTCGTTCGCATTCTCTTCATAGACTTTTCCTCTGCATTCAACACTATACAGCCTCATCTCATGGCCTCAAAACTCCTGTCCTATGATGTCTGTCCTCGTCTTGTTAAGTGGGTCCTCAGCTTTCTTGTGGGTAGAACTCAGTCTGTTCGGTTTCAAAAGGCTCTGTCATCTGTAAAATACACCTCTACTGGCTCTCCTCAAGGTACTGTCCTGTCTCTTGTCCTCTTTACTCTCTATACAACGATGTACTGGCACTGATAGTACTCCTCTAATCAAATACTCCGACGACTCTGCTCTTCAAGATCTCTCTAACTCTGACCAAACTTATTTTGACCGTGTAGCCACATTTGCCTCCTGGTGTGGAAATAATTATCGGCTGGACCTAAATGCACAAAAGACCAAGGAAATGCTTATTGATTTTAGAAAGACTCCATCTGTTGTGCCTGACCTTTTCATCCATGGAATGAAAGTTGACAGAGTGAGTGAGTATAAATATTTGGGTACTGTGATTGATGATAAATTGACTTTTACTGCTAATGTTTATTGTCTTCAAAAACTTAGGAATCTTAATGTCAATGAAAAAGTTTTACAGGGTTTTATAGATGTTTTATTGAATCACTCTTAACATTGTCTTTCATCTGTTGGTATGGTAGTCTGTCAATCAAAAGCAAGAATGTGCTGAATAAGATAGTGAATGTTTGTAGTAAGATAGTGGGAGCGAGACAGGAGGGTATGAATGTGTTGTATGAGAGGCGAGTGAAAGGAAAGGCGCGAATGATAGCGGGCGACGAAACTCATGGACTGTTACCCTCAGGACGACGCTACAGGACAGCCAAAACCAGAACGCTGAGAACCAGTCACAGTTTTATCCCCACTTCCATTTCTTTTATGAATAAATAAACCATAATATATATTTATTTTAATGAATGATCATCTGTTTTATAATCTATGTGCTTTCCTACCTGTTAAAGTAATATTTTAAATCAATATTTTCTCGTCTTTATACAAGTGTACGCGTGCGGTGCGATTTTCTCTGCATGTGTGTGTGTGTGCGTGTGCGTGCGTACGTGCGTGTGTGTGTGTGTGCGGGCATGTATCTATGTGTGCGTGTGTGTGCTTGCGTGCCTCTAGCTCTGTGTGTGTGCGTGCACACCCTATCGCATGCGCGCGCGCGCGCGCGCGTGTGTGTGTATTTGGCTACGCGCCCACTTATGTGTGTGTGTGTGTGTGTGTGTGTGTGTGTGTGTGAGAGAGAGAGAGAGAGAGAGAGAGAGAGAGAGAGAGAGAGAGAGAGAGAGAGAGAGAGAGAGAGAGAGTGTGTGCCAGTGTAGGAGGGGTGCGATGGGAGCATGCACATGTGTTGCTGCACGTGTGCATACATGCATGTATGCCCTATGCGTGTGTGTCTGTGTTTATGTACGATTATATATGGGTGTTTTTTATTTTGCTCTTTTGAATATCTGACATGTACAAGTATTTCTTATGTCTAATTTATAATCTAATGTTGTTAAGTATTTTATTGCACTGTCAGTGTATTTAGCATGTTTTTTTAAAATTATTATAATGTTTGATATGTATTTTTTGTACTGAATGTATTTAGCATGTTCTGAATGTTATGTTATAATGTTTGATGTGTGTATTTTAATGTTGAATCACAGGCGTAACAACGATGAAGTTCTCTTTTGAGATCATAAAGTATTGTTGAGTTGAGTTGAGTTGAGTTGAGGGGAAAAGTAAACTGGGTCTCCTGTATTAAAAAGGTTCTGATAGAGAATGGGTTTGGGTTAGTTTGGCTTTCTCAAAGGGTGGGAAATATAGGGCAGTTCATTTCTGAATTAAAAGACAGATTGATATGTTGTCACAAACAAAACTGGCATGCAAGTCTAGAAGAAAGTCTAGAATAAACCAAGATGGTAAGGGGGGGGGGGGGGGGGGGGTGGGTATGTATGGATATTAAATTATGTTGTGGTAGGTCTAGTGACTCTCAAATAGGACTATTTTCGTAAAATCCATTCTCTCGCCCCCCCCCCCCCCCCCCCCCCCCCCTCACACACACACTCTCTCTCTCTCTCTCTCTCTCTCTCTCTCTCTCTCTCTCAAGCGGGCGACAGACTAACGAGTCACATGAGGCAGTCACACAGTCTGTCGCCGGCTTCACACACACGCGCGGTGGATTTGCTGTCCCCCCCCCCCCCCCCCCCCCCCCCCCCCCCCCCCCCCCCCCCCCCCCCCCCCCCCCCCCCCCACCCCCCCCCCCCCCCCCCCCCCCCCCCCCCCCCCCCCCCCCCCCCCCCCCCTTACACCTAGCTGTGCACTGCTATCCCAGTAACTGGTGCAAGCAGCTAAAACCTGAACCAGTCACCGGAATTAAAGCCTGTGTGTGGGTGTGTTTTTGTTTGTTTTCTTTTAGATATGTATATCTATGTGTTAAAACAAAAACGAGTTCCATTTTTTATAGTTTAAACTACTGGACTGATTGTTATTAAATTCGGCTTGATTGTTTCTGAATAGATCTTGGTGCGCTAAGAATATTTGATGATGAATCTAGAGGCGCCGTGGCCGGCTGGTTAGAGACGCCGCTTGTAATCCAACGGGTTTGCGAGTGCGCTGGTTCGAACCCAACTGGTCAAGGTGTTGCATCAATGGGAAAGACACTTTACTCCTATTTCCTGGTCCTTCGGATGAGACCTACAACCGAGGTCCCATGTGCGAACGCACGCACAAGATCTTTCGCGCACGTTAAAGGGGCACCCTGACGGAATGTTTTTTTGGTAAGAAACACGTCAAGATCACCAGGAAAACACCCTTTACACAGATTGCAACACTCAATTTGCTCTGGTTTCCTAGAAATCAAACCGTCAAATCGGCGATTCCTCCATAGCGGAGGTGCTGGAAGTCAAATTATTTCACCCAAAGAGAAGGCGTGTCCCGTCTCTTTTCTAATGGCCGTCAAATTGCTTGCACGAAATTTTCGTAATACAAGCCTTTTTATTATTATTTTTTACATTTTATACAGTTTATCTAAAGGAGTTTTGCTCACAACAAAGGAAATAGCTCCAATTTTTTTTTTACTGCACTACAAAAAAAACCACGCTTCAACCATAATGAGTGACCTCCACCCACCCCATCCAAAATGGCTACTCTCTCCGGCATCTCCGCCAAGGAGGAATCGCCGTGTTTACGGTTTAATTTATAGGAAACCAGAGCAAAGTGAGTGTTCCGATCCTTGAAAATGCTGTCTTCCTGGTGATCTCGACGTGTTTCTTGCAAAAACTCATCCGTCAGGGTGCCCCTTTAAAGCCCATTCCACTATTCGGTACGAGTAGGCCGTGTGTGCCGGTGGAATGGATAACACGAACTCACAAAGCATGCATCCTGTGCTCCAATAGCAGTCTAAACGAAGACTTTGGGCGTGGGGCAGGATAAACATCCCCAATCGGAATAACTTAGAGAAGAAGATTGAAGAACGAGAATACGTTTGAAAGCAAACCGGTGCATCGTTACAAGCTACACAGCCATGGCAACGTGTTTAGGCCACCAGAAGCTGACTGATCCACAGGCTGCTCACATCCTGGAGAAGGCCAACGATTGGGCTTTGACCAATGGTAAGTTTCACTTTTTTTAATCCATGCTTTTCCAATAGCTCTAAGGCTTATGTTTTCAAAGGGGATACAACTTCTTCACCAAAGTTGCCTTTGACACCCTTGCCTAGTCCTGCATGGTTTTTAAAAAAAGCAGTGGAACAACAAATCCACTTAGCCTGAAGCAGAGGAACAGCAAATCCACTTAGCCTGAAGCAGAGGAACAACAAATCCACTTAGCCCGAAGCACAGGAACAACAAATCCACTAAGCCTGAAGCAGAGGAACAACAAATCCACTTAGTCTGAAGCAGAGGAACAACAAATTCACTTAGCCTGAAGCAGAGGAACAACAAATCCACTTAGCCTGAAGCAGAGGAACAACAAATCCACTTAGCCTGAAGAAGAGGAACAACAAACCCACTTAGTCTGAAGCAGAGGAACAACCAATCCACTTAGCCTGAAGCAGAGGAACAACAAATCCACTTAGCCTGAAGCAGAGGAACAACAAATCCACTTAGCCTACTTCCTTGATTTCCCTTAATCCATGCAGTGCTAGGCGGAGTTGTCATCTCTCTCTCTCTCTCTCTCTCTCTCTCTCTCTCTCTCTCTCTCTCTCTCTCTCTCTCTCTATCTCTCTCTCTCTCTCTCTCTGCAACCTCTACAGAAATTGCCATTTTTCTTCCAAATACGTCTTCGCTTCCAATCCCAATCCAATACTTTATGATCTCAAACTAGAGAAGTTCGTGTCAGGTGCAACAACATACAAGAAACACAACACTAGGCTGGTGAAAAACATCAAAGCGTTTGACATGCAATTTATAGAAACCAAAATACAAATTATTTCCTTCTGATATTATGGCGCCATAAAACAGTTGGGCAGATTTGTTATCTTGCTGCGAAAACAAAAAGAGAGAAAACACAAGTAGAAAGCACTAACATAGTACAAACCTTCATCTAATAAGACAGCTTTGTTTAGTGTGTGTGTGTGTGGTGATTTTGTTGTTGTTGTTTTTTTAACAGATAGATTTATCTGCAAGTGGAATAGATGATCACACACACACACACGCACACGCACACGCACACACACACACACACACATCAACATATTTATTCAGGGAAACAAGACGAGCATGATAAACACCACACCATTGAAATTCATCTCCTGAAGACTAAGAATAAATATCTTACAATCACACGCAGAATCAGCATAGACAGGCTTAGCTTAAAAAGTCACTGGTAAAAATTAGTGACAATGTAAGCAAACAACAGGAGTGGCCAAATGCTCACACACGCACACAAACATTATCTCTCTCTCTCTCTCTCTCTCTCTCTCTCTCTCTCTCTCTCTCTCTCTCTCTCACACACACACACACACACACACACACACACACACACACACACACACACACACACACACACACACACACTCACTCTCTCTCTCTCACACACACACACTCTCTCTCTCTCTCTCTCTCTCTCTCTCTCTCTCTCTCTCTCTCTCTCTCTAACTCTCTCTCTCCTTCTCGTCTTCTCACATGCACATGATACATAATTCTTGAACTAATAAAAAAACATTTGGTGACATCAATATAAACATTTAAACACTGCATTATTACAGATTTGAAGAATAATACAAAGACATCATTTTTTTTAAAGCCAAAGTTTACAAATACCAGCACCAAGTGGGCAATAGACATGTTAGTTTCATCAAAACATTTTCTAAGTTTATTTCACTTTCTCTTTTTGGTCAAAATTCACTTTTAAACACACACACACGCACACACACACACACACACACACACACGCACGCACACACGCACACACACACACACACACACACACACACACACACACACACACGTGCGTGTACACACACACCTTGGAAGCTTTTTCCCCCAAAAATTAGGTCGGCACAGCGCTTTTGCCACACCCTGAAAGACCCTATTATGGCACTGATGCTCAAATATTTTGCCAGCCACTTTGCCGAGTAGGACCGGACACCGATCAATCGCAAGCCTGGAAGCACCCTTCGATGCACATTACCTAGACTGCCAAAGATAAGCACCACAATCCTGCAGGAAAAGCCCAAAGAGCTTACTTCCATGCACAGTCGGGGGTACTTACCAAATCTGGCAGCATAGCAGGTGTCGATGAAGGCATCGAAAGGCACCGCCACTTCAACAAGAAGGGCCTCGCGGATATCGCGATCAATAATCATGATGTCTGGCCTACTGATGGCAGTGGAGGAACAGGGTATATCCCCACTCTCTCGGCCTAAGGGACTTGATGACAGCTGGCGTTGAGGAAGGTCCCCAAAGGCCAACTCACCCCTTTGGCTGCACAATAGAGTCCGTGCAAAGGCCCACGATGTAGGCCCACATACCACGATTTTCTACTATAGAAAAGCATTTAGGCTGTTGTACAGCTCTCACGTTACTATTGGCCCCTACTACAGGCTGTTGTACAGCTCTCACGTTACTATCGGCCCCTACTACAGGCTGTTGTACAGCTCTCACGTTACTATTGACCCCTACTACAGGCTGTTGTACAGCTCTCACGTTACTACTGGCCCCTACTACAGGCTGTTGTACAGCTCTCACGTTACTATCGGCCCCTACTACAGGCTGTTGTACAGCTCTCACGTTACTATTGGCCCCTACTACAGGCTGTTGTACAGCTCTCACGTTACTATTGGCCCCTACTACAGGCTGTTGTACAGCTCTCACGTTACTATTGGCCCCTACTACAGGCTGTTGTACAGCTCTCACGTTACTATCGGCCCCTACTACAGGCTGTTGTACAGCTCTCACGTTACTATTGGCCCCTACTACAGGCTGTTGTACAGCTCTCACGTTACTATTGGCCCCTACTACAGGCTGTTGTACAGCTCTCACGTTACTACTGGCCCCTACTACAGGCTGATGTACAGCTCTCACGTTACTATTGCCCCTACTACAGGCTGTTGTACAGCTCTCACGTTACTATTGGCCCCTACTACAGGCTGTTGTACAGCTCTCACGTTACTATCGGCCCCTACTACAGGCTGTTGTACAGCTCTCACGTTACTATTGGCCCCTACTACAGGCTGTTGTACAGCTCTCACGTAACTATTGACCCCTACTACAGGCTGTTGTACAGCTCTCACGTTACTATTGGCCCCTACTACAGGCTGTTGTACAGCTCTCACGTTACTACTGGCCCCTACTACAGGCTGTTGTACAGCTCTCACGTTACTATTGCCCCTACTACAGGCTGATGTACAGCTCTCACGTTACTACTGGCCCCTACTACAGGCTGATGTACAGCTCTCACGTTGCTATTGGCCCTACTACAGGCTGATGTCAACCAGTAATAAAAGCAGTTAGGCTGATGTACAGCTCTCACGTTGCTATTGGCCCTACTACAGGCTGATGTCAACCAGTAATAAAAGCTGTACCAGTACAGAGTCTACAATAGTAATGCCATTATACCAATACCAATGACTTCCTGCGGGGGAAAAGGTCATGCTCAGTAAACATGCTTATATATATCGCACCACTGGTACGAATTCAGTGAACTGGTGGTACCAATTCCATAACAGGTCTTGCAATTCGTACCTTTTGAAGAAAAAACGATTATTACTTTTAAGCCAAAAGTAGAACATTCATCTTTATATTTTTAGTACACAATTAGAGACCTCTACCAGAGGTATTCATATTGAACATTTTATAACTGTCGGATTACCTGCACTTGAGATAGAGATGTCTATCCTTAGGTGGTACCGATTCAATAAGTGTCCCCTACACGCGCGCACACGCGCGCACATTGAACAAAGAGGTATATCATGAGCGCATGAAAACAGAAGTGAGCTGCGCATCAAAAGACAAGCTGTCAACCAAATTAATAATTTAGCCAACAAACACATTTACACTGGGTCTGATTAAATACATGATAAGCACATAAAATTGTGGCAAATAAGAGAGAAGGGGGGGGGGGGAGGGGGGGCACACACAGATACAAACAGTTGTTTTAGCCAGAGATTTCAAAGGCAGGCACATAAAAAGCCCATTTGGCAACAAACTCATTATGCATCAAATCTTTACGGGCAATATACTCTTCAACAATATATCTGTATTTTAACTTATTTATAAAACCTTACAGTACAGGCACATTACTGTTCAATTTACAATTACACTCTTTTGCAAGTAACATAATGAAATAAAAAATGCAATCAATAGTTATGTTTTTATCGTTACCCAGAATAACAAGAGGCTCTGTAATATGCAAATTAACAACATTATGACATTTTTCATTAATTACATCAGCTAATTGATTCCATAAACGTTGGACAACACTGCATTGCCAAAACATGTGGGTGATACTGTCTTTTTCTTTGTTACAGAAGCCACACAGATCATTGTTTTTAATACCCATTTGTTTAAGAATTACATCTGTGCCTAGACATCTGTGTATTATTCTGAGCTGCAGCCACTTAAGTTTTGTATCTGTTGTCTTGTGAACGTAGAAAAAACATTTTTTCCAATCATTTTGAAAAATCATTTTTTCGTCCCACTTTAAACAACATTTTGGCAATGCACTATTTCCCAAAAATATATCATAATATAATTTTGACCCTTTAAAAATAGACATTATCTTCTTTAAACAATTAGGCATATCAAGGCATTTATTATTGTGAATCGTTACATTTGTTTTTCGTATGTATTCTGTTATTGACATTTTCAACCCTAAGAAAGTAAGGAAATTCATATTCACACTATAACTTTCTTTGAATTCCTCATATGAAATGAATGACCCATTCTGAAGAACAAAATGTGATATATTGCTAGCCCCGTTCGCAATCCATCTTCTACCAGATATGTATTTCTTGCCTATCTGAATTTTATTATTGTAGAATAATGGATCTGCTAACAGTTCTCCAGAATGTTTACATTCAACCCTATAGCAAAACTCCTTATATGCATAAAAAAACTCTTTCCAGAAGACAATCTTTTTCGGAAAAGTTGAAATTATTTCTGGCCCATAGTTCTGCATGTCACTGAGTATGGGTGACACAGACATTATGAGTGACTTCCAACTGTGTTCTGTTGTTTGCAGTTTTCGCACCCACGTCAATTTCAGCGCAGCAACAAAAGATTTTAAGTCTGGTATGCCAAGGCCTCCATTTTTTAAACTTCTGTGAGACGTTTTCCTATTTATTTTATCATTTTTGTTATTCCATATAAACTTATAACAGTATGTCTGTAATGTCTTAAAAGAATTGCAGGCGGATTAGGTAGTAGGATCCATAGATGTATTAAGTTTGATAAAATTAAAGATTTCAGAATTGCTACTCTTCCTATAGGTGTGATTTGTTTTTTTACCCAAATTCTAAATCAATGTTTAACATCAGCAAATTTTTCTAATTGATGTGCAAGCGATCTTTTAAATCATTAGTAAACCATATCCCTAAAACTTTGAATTTTGATGTGTTCCATTCAAGACCTAAATGGGGCATGCAACGAACTAGTGAGTTTTTGCGACTACCTAACCAAACCGCACCTGTTTTCTCTGGGTTCATCTATAAGCCAGATTTACTACCAAATATATCTATTATGTTCAACACATTTACTTTATGAAATATACTTGTGACGGTACCATAGCCGATGAGGTTTAACCGAGGCGTGGTTACTGCTACACCTATCTGTATAGTTTTTAAAAATCGGGACTTTACTGGTGTTGCACTGCCTCCAGGCATTGCCTCCAGTATCGTTCCCACCATCTTTGTATCTACAAATGTCCCATATGTGTCTGTTCCAGACCGAGAGGACGTAAAACACCATTTTTCATTCATCTATTATGTTCATACAATTTTCAAAAGATCTTTCATCACCTTCCAAGATAAATTTAGCGTCATCTGCATATTAGGAAAGTTTATGTTCAACATTATTAATTGTAATACCTTTTATATTTTTATTTTCACGTATCATAATAGCAAGAATTTTAACAACTAAAACGAACAAATATGGGGAAAGTGGATCACCCTGTCTACATCCTCGTTTAATATCAAACCAGTTGGAATCTTGACCGTTAACAACAATGCACGACCTAATATTTTTATAAAATGATCCAACCGAATTACAAATGTCCTGCCCAAACCCAAATGCTTTCAGTACTTTAAACATAAAATCCCAACTGACAGAGTCAAAGGCTTTTTCAAAGTCTATATTTAATAATAACCTTGGTAAGTTATGTTCTTCTAACCAAGCTATTGTATCGTATAAGCCTTATATTGTCCCCTATGTATATGTTTCGTATAAAACCAGTTTGGTCCTCGTGAATGAGCTTTGAAAGAACCATTTTAAGCCGATTGGCAATGCAAGAGGAGCCTATTTTGTAGACAACGTTCAACAAGGATATCGGACGCCAGTTCTTAATGTAATTACGAGGTTTATCTCCCTTGGGAATGCATGTTATGATGCCTTGCCTTTGAACACACGAAAGTTCCCCTTTTTGAAATGCTGCATTCAGAGCCCTTACAACAAACACCCCTATCTTATTCCAAAAACATTTGAAAAATTCAACGGTAAACCCATCTGAACCCGGACTTTTATTATTTTTGATATTTTTTAACACAAAGGTTGCTTCTTCCAGATCAATCTCTCCTTCTAAACTATGTGCTTCCTCTATTTCTAAACGTGGAATATTTTGTACAAGGTCATTTATTTAACAGTTCTCAACATAATGTTTTTCATACAAAGATTTATTGAATGCTTGCACTTCCTGCAAAATGTCTTTTTGATCAGTCAATGTATTACCTTGTTTGTCTGTTAATCTGTTCATACTTTTGCTTACATAGTGTCTTTTTTCTAAACTGCAGAAATAATGTGTTACCTTTTCCCCTTTCTCTATCCACCTGGCACGTGACCTTAATAAAACACCCTCTATTCTTTTTTCCCTCTATTCTTTTTTTAAATCTTTTTTGGACTCTATTTTTTTAATTTCCACTTCAGTTTTGTTTTCCTTTCTCTGTAACAACTTAATATCCTCTTCCAATTTGCACTCTTCTTCGTTAGTTTTCCTTTTCTTCATTGCAGAATACGAGATAGCCTTTGATTTAATTTTCATGAGTAAAAAGTCTAAAAATATGTCATCAGGTACAGACAGTTGTAATTCAGTTAATGGAATATTTTCTATAGATTCTCTGCCATAGGGGCTTAGAGCATATTCAAGTTTCACATTTTTAATTTCCTCGTTAATTTCGTCAAGAAAAGCTTTATCCCTTAAGAGTGAAAAATAAAATTTCCAAAAAGTATTCCTTCTAACGTTTTCACCGAATTTTAATTTTAGCAAAATCATGGAATGGTCTGTCCTGTATCCACATTCAATTTCGGTATCTTCAACAAAAGATGCAACGTGGTCTGATATTAGGACAAAATCTATAGTCTGGCTTGTTGAAAAGGAGTACTTCGTCTCCACGTAAACCTGTGACAGTCCTGATTCAGGTCTCTCCAAATATCATTTAGTTCTAATTCATTAATCATGTTATCAACCATCTCTCTAGCTTTAGGGTTATTTACATTCTTATAGTTACAATAGTCTAATACTAAATTAAAATCCCCAGCTATTATAACGTTATCAATACCAATATCCTTTATTTTTTAAGTCAAAGCATTGTAAAAATCTGAATCATCTCGGTTTGGACTGCAGACATTT
>JAGGCT020002641.1:15000-22776 GCA_017654935.2 Phymorhynchus buccinoides | reverse complement strand
CTAGGACAAAATATTTTACATAGTTCAGTACGATACTTCGTGTAACAGGTTTTCGATTGCATGCTAGTATTATCAGTTATTATGATTTTGGAGTTAGATATTGCTTTTATCCTATCTCGAGAGGCTTGCTGTTTATCACACGAAGTCGGAGACTGAGTGTGATAAACAGCAAGGCTCGAGAGATAGGATAAAAGCAATATCTAACTCCAAAATCATAATAAACGGATATATACCGATGTGTATCAACAGAAAAGCAAGAAAAAGAAACAGGCTCAGATCTGCAGCGAAATGAAAACGCATCCATTTTTCACACCAGTTGTCGCAGCACACACACACTGTAACACGCATTATTGCGCAAAGAATATAGTTCAACAAAATAGAACATTTTAACTCAAATGTACTTCATAAGATGTGGTAGCAAAACATAAACACAAACAGAAGCCACGAACTGAAACACTAACAACAATTGCTGTTATTTTAACCTGCAAACACCAACAATAAAACGTACACACTTAACGAGAGCGAGTCAATTTCAGCACGCCGTGAAAAAGAGGGGAGTCAGCTTTGACAAGAACGATCACAGGCCCCGAAAACACGCTTCTTTGTTTTCTTCTTTTTAACGAAGGTGCGCTAGCTCTTCGCGCAGGTTCTGTCGGCTCATTTTTATTTCCGGACTGAAGATGAATTCGAGCTGTTTTGAGACAGTACTGCGTCTACATTATCAACATGGACTCTCCCTGTGCCAAAATTGCATAGCTCGAATCGTCTGCTAAATCGACACGGTCATGGAGTTGAGTAGCCTAGGCCTAGATACACATTTCAGGTGGCAGGCACAGAATAGTTTACCGTTTGTGTAGATCTGTGACAGCTGGTACTGTTGATTCAGTCGAACCATGAATCTTCGTTGTGTACCAGCATTAAATGTTGTCGTCAGCGCTGAATGAATCCTAGGGGTAACACTGCACAGCTTGTCAAATTCTGGGTGTGGTAGGAACAGCTCGCGTTGCAAGCCGTGAGATATATAACTGTGACGTCAAGTTTCTAATAGCAACGGTGTATTCTTACACGCGAATTTACACTAAGCCTATGGGTTAATATATGCAAATGATATCTCTGGATATTGTTTTATATCTCACGGCTGGCAGCCCTCTGTAGCACTACTTGGAGATCGGTATATTATCAGTTATTATGATTTGGGAGTTAGATATTGCTTTTATCCTATCTCGAGAGGCTTGCTGTTTATCACACGAAGTCGGAGACTGAGTGTGATAAACAGCAAGGCTCGAGAGATAGGATAAAAGCAATATCTAACTCCCAAATCATAATAACGGATATATACCGATGTGTATCAACGGAAAAGCAAGAAAAAGAAACAGGCTCAGATCTGTAGCGAAATGAAAACGCATCCATTTTTCACAACAGTGGTCGCAGCACACACTCTGTAACAGACATTCTTGCGCAAAGAATATAGTTCAACAAAATAGAACATTTTAACTCAAATGTACTTCATAAGATGTGGTAACAAAACATAACAAAACATAAACATAAACAGAAGCAACGAACTGAAACACTAACGACAATTGCTGTTATTGTAACCTGTAGGCCTAAACACCAACAATAAAACGTACACACTTAACGAGAGCGAGTCAATTTCAACACACCGTGAAAAAGAGGGGAGTCACAAGCCCCTAAAACACGCTTCTTTTTTTTCTTCTTTTTAATGAAGGTGCGCTAGCTCTTCGCACAGGTTCAGTCAGCTCATTTTTATTTCCGGACTGAAAATGAATTCGAGCTGTTTTGCGACATTATTGCGTCTACATTATCAACATGGACTCTCCCTGTGCCAAAATTACATAGCTCGAATCGTCTGCTAATCGAGGCGGTCATGAAGTTGAGTAGCCTAGGCCTTGATACACGGCTAGACATTTCAAGTGGCAGGCACATAATGGTTTGTGCAGATATGTGACATGTACTATTGATTCATTCAAACAATGAATCTTCGTTATGTACTAGCATTAATGTTCTCGTCAGCGCTGAATGAATCCTAGGGGTAACATTGCACAGCTTGGGTTTGGTATGAACAGCTCGCGTTTGCAAGCCGTGAGATATATAACTGTGACGTCAAGTTTCTAATAGCAACAGTGTATTCTTACACCTTTTCTCACGCGCGTTTACACTAAGCCTATGGGTTAATATATGCAAATGATATCTCTGGATATTGTTTTATATCTCACGGCTGGCAGGCCTCTTTGCACTACTTGTACATCGGTATATTGTTTGTTTTTTCTGTTGTTTTATTTTTGGTGGGGGGTTGTGTTTGTTTTTGTTTGTTTGTTTGTTTCTTTTTGTTTGTTTGTTTGTTTGTTTGTTTGTTTGTTTGTTTGTTCTGTTCCTTTTTTTCGTTTTTTGTTGATTTTAATTCTGTTCGTGTAAAATCACTGTGAAGTGAACACACGTTAAAAAGATTCATTCATTCATACATTCATACATGCATACAAGTACAATCAAATACGCCTTTCTTTTTTCTTGAGTTGAATCGCACCCTGTGTCCTTGGCATCATTTATGTAAAAACCACAACAACATTGTTTTCAGTTTATTTGGTTGGGTGGCTTGCAAGCATTCTGACTGGTCAGTTTGTATGGATCCTGATTGGTCAAGTTTGTATGCATTCTGATTGGTCAGTTTGTATACACCCTGATAGGTCCATTTGTATTCTGCATTGTGATTGGTTGATTTGTTGTGTTGCTTTATTGGATGGTCTGTTTTTTTCATTGATGATGATGATGATCATGATGATGATCATGATGATGATGATGATCATGATGATGATCATGATGAAACGCTTATGTACTTATGTACATATGCAGGGATTTTAACCCTTTCACCGCCAGCCATATTTCAGCCAAAAAGTTCTATTAAATTTACCTAGATAGAGAACAAAATACATCTGCAGTATTGGGGATTCTTCTGTGACATACAGTATATAAAATAAGGCCCATCCTTACTTCCCAAAACTAAGACAATAGGGTCTTTGGATAATAGACCCCAATTTGATGCATTTTAGTGACATAGGTGTTAAATCACTGTGGTGCTAAAATGCGACTTTGGCGGTGAAAGGGTTAAGCAGTTTGAAGGTAAACTTACTGCTACACACCGCGTGCCATATGCCAGAACAACAGAACTTGACCAATCTTTAGTTGTACCTTTGACATAATGAAACGCGTAAAGTAAACCGTAAACAAAGAAATTGAACATTTAGTGTTATTAAATGGCAACTGAAAGCAATGCGATATTTTTCCAGCATTGGCCTGTATTTTGCACGTGTGCTGGATACACATACACACACACACACGCACGCACGCACGCACGCACGCACGCACACACACACACACATACTCACACACACACGCGCGCGCGTTCTTAGAAATATATATATAAAGAATTACAGAGAACACGAAACAATGACATAGAAAAGATGTAGTGGGAAAGGCACATTCTTCTTCACTGTGCGTGGCCACAATCAACGCTTTGATTATTTTGCCACGGAACCGGGGAGGTTCTTGACCACTTTTGCCGGAAGAAAAGGCTCAAGGCCGTAGAAGAAATAATACAACATAGAGAGCACAGATACGAGAACTAGGAAACTGTTGATCCATTGGGTTGTTGGAAGAGGGGAGGAGGGGGGGGGGGGGGGGGGGGACCAAAGGGGGGATGGGAGAGGAGGGGGGAGGGGAGAGCGGGGGGGGCTTGGTGCTTGTTAGTCTGACGACCCCAGAGTGGGGCCATCAGACATGGCGGCTGCAGCAGGAGGTTTTCCAGTCAGGTGCTCCCAGACTCTAGTCGCGAAGCTCTCTGGAGTTCTGGCCTCAACTGCTGCTGAAGGTAGGATGTTCCACTCCCTGATGGTACGTGGGGAAAAGGAACTCTGTCGGTATTGTGTTCGACATTGGGGGACAAGGAATTGCAGTGTGTGTCCTCTGCGCTGCCGCTCTGGTTGGGGGACAAGTCTGTTCTTATTGACGCTCACCATGTCATTTTGTATTTTATACAACATGGTGAGTCTTGTCACCTGGCGGCGTTGCTGCAGGGAGCTCCAGTCAAGCCTCTGGAGCATTGCTGTGACGCTGGCTGTCCTACGGTATTGATTGAGGACGAATCTTGCTGCTCTCCGTTGGATCAGCTCCACTCTGTCGATGTTTTTCTGAGTGGAGGGGTCCCACACTGAGCAGGCGTATTCAAGAAGCGGTCGTACAAAGGCAATGTAGGCTTTTGCTCTCAGCTCAGTGGAGGCGATCTTGAGGTTGCGACGGAGAAAGCCGAGCGTCTGACTGGCTTTAGCTGTGATGGCACTCAGATGGATGTCCCAGCTGCCGTTAGCCTGTAGAGTGACACCCAGGTACTTCACCGACTGCACAATGTCCAGGGTGTGACCATGAAGTTGGTAGGGGAAATGTGAGGGCTTCCTGCTTCGCGTGAAGGGCAAGGTTTGACATTTCCCAGGGTGAAACTGCATGTCCCATTTCTTCTCCCATTCCTCGAGGCGCTGGAGGTCTTGCTGTAAATGGGCATGGTCTTCCCCTGAGAAGATGAGTCATTCATGGTGCTTTCGAACTAAAAATGCAACGAAACACATTTCACTTGTAAGCTTCTTCTTCTTCTTCAGCGATCCCAGGTCATGCTTAAATTTCCAATCCGGTCCTGAGGGCTTGTAAGCAATTCACGGTTGAATAAGACATAGTGCCGTTGGAGACCACTAGAACGACAGCGTCTTCTCTGGCGGCTTATCACTCTGTTTTGTTGCCTGTCTGTCGTTTCCGATAATGACTGCCAGATAGCAGAGGGGGCAGCTGCTATTCTGGCGGGCTGGGCTAAAATTTGTTTACATTGGAGAGGCCTTGCCCAGGGTACTTCCCCACTCTCTCGGCAAAAGGGATTTGAGGACGAGAGTTAGCGTTGGGGAGGGTCCCCAAAGGCCAACCAATCCCATTGGATACAGCACTAGAGCCAGCGCAAATCCCCCCTAGTTTAAAAGTCATAGTCTTCCACAAAAGACTAAGCTGTAGCATGATATTCCAATACTCTAGAATATCATATATAACGAACGATTTACTCACTGCCTTGGATGAAAACAAGGTTTCTCTTCTCTCTCTCCTTGACCTTTCTGCAGCGTTTGATACTATTGGCCACTCTATCCTCATTTCTAGACTTCACACCTCCTTTGGTCTATCTGGGGCTGTTCTTTCCTGGTTTTCTTCCTACCTCTCTGATCACACACAGACAGTTGATGTCAATGGTTCTTCATCTCTTCCAAAAGGTCTTCAGTTCGGTGTGCCCCAAGGTTCAGTCTTAGGCCCTATCCTTTTTGTTCTTTATATCCAACCTCTCTCCGCCATCATCAACCAGCATTCTCTTCTACATCATAGCTTTTCTGATGATAATCAGCTGTACATTTCTGCCCACCTGAGTCAGTTAGATCAAATGATTTCTTCTTCTAAGTTGTGCATTTCTGCTGTTAAAACATGGATGTTCTATAACAAATTGCAACTAAATGCTGAAAAGACAGAGATGATTCTTGTAGCCTCTAACCACACAATTAAAACTCAGGTTCTCCCAGGTTCTGTCGACATTGATGGCACTGAGATCAAGCTATCAACATCTGTCCGCAATCTAGGTGTTACTTTGGACCAAACCCTTTCTTTCAAACAGCATGTTTCCAATGTTTGCAAGTCTTGCTATCTAGAACTTCGAAGAATTAGTTCAATCCGCCGTTTCCTCTCTCACGATGCCCTGAAGACTCTAGTCTGTGCTTTTGTTCTGTCTCGCCTTGACTACTGTAACTCACTTCTTGCTGGCTGTCCATCAACTCTCATCTCTAAGCTCCAACGGGTCCAGAATAATGCTGCTCGTCTCATTTCTTGCTCCCCTAGGTACGATCATATTACTCCTGTTCTTCGTTCCCTACATTGGCTCCCAGTTCAATCACGTATTGACTACAAAATTCTCCTCCTTGTCTTCAAGTCACTGAATGATCAAGCTCCCTTATATCTCTCTGATCTTCTTTATCTCTATGTCCCAGCTCGCCAACTACGTTCGTCATCTGATTCTTCTCTCCTTTCCCTTCCCTCCATCCGTCTCAAATCCGCTAGCCAACGTTCTTTTTCCTGTCAAGCACCATCTCTTTGGAATTCTCTGCCTTCTCCTCTCCGACACTCCAACTCAGTCTCCTCATTCAAAACCTCTTTTTCCTGCTGCAACCTAAATATTTGATCAGTTGTCTATCGTTGTGTGCACGTGAGGGAAAATTGAATAAGAGGTTTGTGCTGTGTTTTGTGGTGTGTGTGTGTGTGTGTGTGTGTGTGTGTGTGTGTGTGTGTGTGTGTGTGTGTGTGTGTGTGTGTGTGTGTGTGTGTGTGTGTGTGTGTGTTTAGTATGTGTGTGAGCATGCATGTGTGCGTACATGCGTGCGTGTGTGCTTTGGTTTTTTGTGTTGTGTGTGCACGCATGTGTATGTATGTGTCTGTATGCATGTGTGTGTCTGTCTGCGTGCGTACGTTGTGTGTGAGTGTATTGTATGTGTATCCTTTAACGCTTGTGTATGTGGTCAGTCCGTGCAACTCAGTTGCTATGGCTTACTGAATGAAAGATGAATAATGAGTCGGTGTCGATAAATGTGCGTGTGTGTGTGTGTGTGTGTGTGTGTGTGTGTGTGTGTGTGTGTGTGTGTGTGTGTGTGTGTGTGTGTGTGTGTGTGAGAGAGAGAGAGAGAGAGAGAGAGAGAGAGAGAGAGAGAGAGAGAGAGAGAGTTGCTTTGTATATGCGTTGTTGCTGATTTGTGTCATTCTTAAATACTATTTTTGTTATCTACTTATTGATGAATAATTGATTGTAAAGCGCTTTGGGCTCATTTGAGGCAAAGCGCTATATAAATGTACTATTGTTATTATTATATATAGTACAGCTCTCATTTACTATTGTCCCTGTCTACGGGCCAATGTCAACCAGTAATTAAAAGCCAAGTGACTAAAAGGCCAAGTTATCATTCTACTTCCCACGTAAGAAGAGATCGACAGTTCTAATAAACGATCTCTGGTGGAGGTTTCCGACGAAATATCCCATGTTAAATCTGCAACGGAAAGTGTTTGGCTTTACGCTGTAAAAGCATACGCTTAGTAATAGGAATTGTTCGGAAATAATTAAGGGGAGTAGGCTTAATTTCATGGTGTGTGGGAGTGATCTCGCCTAATTCAATCGGTCAAACAGGGGAAATTACTCTACCTTCAGGTAGATCCCCAGAGCTCGCTTCGTGTGTTTGAGGAGACACACCGCATTTAGAACGCAGTGTTTCATTCTAAATTTGATGTAATTTATATTTTTTACGTCACAGTTTGCAAGTTATATCACTTTGTAGCAACTGGTCACCGCTTTTTTTTTTTTTTTAAATGTTTGCAAGTCGCTGACTGGCATCCTGCGGTTTCAAGCTTCGACGCTATTGTTGCATTGTTGTTATGGTGTTTGACCGAGTAATGGAGGTAAGCAACTCTAATTTTCACGAAGTGCTCTCCCCTAGTTTTCCCCCCCGAAAATCGTCTATATAGTGAAGGTGTGGGAAAGGAGAAGAGAATATTTATTCTAGACGTTGAACCAACGATTGGATGACTGGTTCAATCACTTGGAAAATGGAAGCCCCGTATAATATAAAGTTTGGTATTGCAGTTTATTGGTTCTTTCCTATCCTTATAGATCAGGGTGAAGTGTGATTCACAGAGAACACATTG
>JAGGCT020002641.1:0-5000 GCA_017654935.2 Phymorhynchus buccinoides | reverse complement strand
AAGAAGAAGTAAAAAAAAACATCGCGTGTCATAGAACTCTAACAACAACAACAACAACAACAAATCATCAAGATGATTCAAGCCATATCGTGGAGGTCGCGTCAGAGGTTAAATGAGTCTAAAAGAAAAGGCAAAGGGTCGAATTATGACAATTATGTCAAAAAGAGACAAACACACAGACAGACAAACTTCCACTCAGGTGACCCGGCACCACGAAAGGGACATTAAGTGTCAAACTGACCATTCTGAGAAAATTATACAGTTGACAAATTCAGACAATTCTCTTTCTAATGATACAAGAACCATTCTGGGACGGTATTCATGTCGAGATAGCATGAGACTTAGCATGATGCTAACTTAGAAGCTCTTCCAATGTCCTATAGGATTTAATAGGACTTTTGGAAGAGCTTCTAAGTTAGCATCATGCTAAGTCTCATGCTATCTCGACATGAATACCGTCCCTGGTATCTTTTTCCGTTCCCGAGTTATGAGCATTTAAAGTTAGTAGGGTGAGCGTCGGCCATTTTGAGAAAACACTGGCTGTAGAAAGTGCATTGAGCTACTCATTTTAAAACACTTATAAAACCATAGTAAAGGATATCCTTTATTGGGGCCTACATAATTATGAAAGATAAGATGTTAGAGTACACAAAAATACCCATAACTCAAAATTGACCCCCAAAAATAGATTTTTGACTTTGCAAGCCTGTTGTGAAAAATATAGCCCAGCAACTTAATGTCCCTTCCGTGGTGCTGGGTCACTGTATATTAAGGAGGTTTTTGGGGGGAGGGGAAGAGAGGTACCGAAATACAAACGGTCATTGACTTTGTGTTTCTCTAACCTTTTTCTCCCTGACAAACTCCAACAGGCCTACATAATGTAAATAATTACATCAGATTGAAAGAATATAATATATAATAAATAAATAATAATTGATAGTATTTCTATAGCGCCTTTCTATAATTATTTTACACTCAAGGCGCTTCCATTCTCTGATACACCCGCAGTCACACAAAACATTATCACCCAATCATTCACCCAGGTACAAGATCAAGAAGGAAACATTTACAAACCGAATGAGCTTTGAAAGTAGTGTGTCTTGAGTTTAGCTTTGAAAGTAGAGATAGTTGGTTCATGGCGGAGATTGACTGGGAGGGAATTCCAAACAGCAGGGGCACTGAAACTGAAACTGCGGTCACTAAATGATTTTAGATTTGTTTTTTGAACTTTCAGAAGTTTTGTGTTTGAGGACCTGAGTGAGCGGGAAGGAGTGTAGGTGTAAAGAGCTCTGGAGAGGTAAGGCGGAAGGGTCTGTTCAAAGTGACGGAAGGATAGAACAGCCAGCTTATACTGAAGGCGGAACTGCACATGGAGCCAATGGAGCTATATGACCCAGCACCACGAAATGGACATTAAGTCGCTGGGTTAGTTTATCACAACAGGCTTCCAAAGTCAAAAATATAATTTTTTGTCGATTTTGATTGATGGGCATTTTCGTATTCTCTAATCTTATCTTTCATATTTATAAAGAACAATCTTTAATATTGTCTCTAAATGGTCTTGTAAGTGCTTTAAAACGAGTAGGTTGATGCATTTTCTTCAGCTAGGCTGGACTTTATTAGACTGTGTTTCCTCAAAATTGCTAACGCTCACCCTGCTAACTTTAAATGCTCATAACTCTGGAACGGAAAAATATACAAGAATGGTTCTTGTATCATTAGAAAGAGAATTGTCAGAAGATTTTAAATGTATACATTTCTCAGAACGGTCAGTTTGACACTTAATGTCCCTTTCGTGGTGCTGTGTCACAGTAGGAGGCAAACTGCTACAAAAACATTTAAACACTTAAAAACTACGTGTTCAAATTTCAATATCTCACCACTGACTGGTTCCTTGTCCGTCGCTTAAAGACCCACCACGTCACGTGTCTAGAATCATGGTTTTGGAGGTGATGAGATTGGCGTCCAATCGGTCAGAGACCCTTATGGACGGTAACGGTTTTCACGTGTTTTCCCTCTTATAGCTGGTAAGAAATCTAAAAGACCCACCACAGAGCCGGCTGGATTAAGTCCTTTGGTTTTTTCTGGGTCGGTGTGGCCCACATTCAGACTGTCCTTGTATACGATCGAAGCTGCTCTTTAAAGCGATGCCTCGTTTTCGTGCAAGAGGCTATTTGTATGGGAGCAACACTTGGTCAAAATAAGATTTCTTACCAGCTATAAGAGGGAAAACACGTGAAAACCGTGATTTTAGGACTGTTATTAAATTCTGATCGCTTCTCGGCCTTTTGGCTACGACAGTGATTCAGGAATATCATTTTTTGTTTATACCCTGGTTGGTTTGTTCAGCCCGTCGTACATGGCGAAAGCCGATACGCGACGTTAAACTGAACTTCCACCAAACCGTGATTTTGACACGTGACGTTCTAGGTCTTTAAGAAATCTTCCAAGCATAAGAGGGAAAGTGACACGTGACGTGGGGGGGGGGGGGGGGGGTGTCTTTAAAAAAGAACATGCAGCCGTTAACCAACCTCAACCCGTGTGGAGTGGCACAGAGGTAACGCGTTCGCCTCGTGTCAAGTAAACCCGAGTTCGAACCTGGGTACAGGGGATTTTTTCCTCTCACTTTGCACTAGGCCTTACGGTCTGAACGTGGAGTCTTTCGGATGAGACGATAAACCGAGGTCCCGTGTGCCCATGTACTTAGCACACGTTAAACCCAGTGGCAACAAAAAAGTTGCCACTTGGTCAACATTTACCCTCACCCCCCCCCCTTTCCTTCCTCATCAGTCACACAAAAATCGCATGCAAAAATAAAAAGGGTGGCGCGCCTCTGATTGGCTGCGACGCTCTCTCCAGGTGGAAGCAACCCGAATTTCCCAGACTCCTCTGTGACTATGCAGTACCTAATGCCTAATACCTAATTGTATTGTAGCCTTTGCTCAAAAGGCTTTTATCACTGATTGACATGATCCTGTTGTGAGGGCCAATAGTAAATGAGAGCTGTATAAATATAATAAATGATTATCAACTGTATTGGACGATCACGGAACAGCTTAGTCAAACATTTCTGGAAGACTAGGACTCTCGAAGTAGGGTCATTATTTTGCAGTGTCTCTAGTGCTGCAGCCCAATGGATTGGTTGGCCTTTGCGGACCTTCCTCCTCAGTGCCATATCGATCATGTCTTCGAATCCCTTTGGCCGAGAGAGTGGGGATGTACCCTGGGCAAGAGTTCTCCACTATCAACACATTTTACACACACAAAAAAGTAATTCTATCAAAGCTCAAGTTTTTGTTTTTTTAATGTAGGCTCTAGGCCCTAATCTTTTTTTCATCGGGAACATTTCGTTGAACAATTAATATAATTATTCTCAGTACATTTGGATGGCGCTGATCATACTCGTATTTTGGATGCATCACGCAATACTGTAGGATTGTTATCAATTAGAGAGAGTAAGAAATTTGTTAAAGACACACTGACGCACCACGATTAAGTCCCTTGGGGTTTTTTCTGGGTAGCTGTGACCCACATACAAATGTCTCCAAATTGAAATTGAAGCTACTCTTTAAAAAATCGATGTTTCGTTTTCAATTTGGGGACATTTGCATGGGAGTCAAACCTGGTCAGAACAAAATTTCTTACCAGCTGTAAGATGGAAAGCACGTGAAACGCGTGATTTTGACACGTAACCTGGTGGGTCTTTAAAGACCGAACGAAACTTTTAGGCCACTAGGCTAACAGATTGCGCACAATGTTTCCTTTCAATATGTCTGTTTGTTGTGTAGTGCCTCTTGCAAAAAAACAAATAACGTCACTTTGCACTTGTGTGCTTGTTCGTTTGTTGTATGTTCCAGTGACGTCATTGCAGTCTGTTTCAGTTGTTGTTGTTTTCTTTCAAGACGTTGCTAAGCAGGCCCTTATATGATATCATAATTATGCAGTGTGATTGCTTGGCCTGATATTTTCCACAGTATATTTTTTTCTATGCAAGATTTATTTTTTCTAAAGTTGGTACAGAATTCCTAAAATCCCGCACACAATGTGTGACAGGCTTTAGATATAATAATCTGTGGTATGACGTGACGCTATGGCTCACTGAAACAAGAATGAATGAATGCTTCTTTTTTTTTAAACAACACATAATTATCGTACATTAACGAACACAAAGAAAGATGCATGAACAACACGCACGCACGCACGCACGCACGCGCACACACACACACACACACACACACACACACACACACACACACACACACACACACACACACACACACACACACACACACACACCACACACACACACACGCACGCACGCACGCACGCACGCACGCATGCGCACGCACGACACACACACACACACGTGTCCGTGCGCGCGCGCACGCAAGCACAATCACCCACACATTCATTGAGTCATTGATTCATTCACTCACGCGCATACACTCATACACGTACGCGCACACATACATGAACAGAGAGAGAGAGAGAGGGAGAGAGAGAAGAGAGAGAGAGAGAGAGAGGAGAGAGAGAGGAGAGAGAGAGAGAGAGAGAGAGAGAGAGAGAGAGAGAGAGAGAGAGAGGGAGGGAGGAGAGAGAGAGAGAGAGAGAGAGAGGAGAGAGAGAGAGAGAGAGAGAGAGAGAGCGAGAGAGAGAGAGAGAGAGAGAGAGAGAGAGAGAGAGAGAGAGGTTAGAGAGAGAGAGAGAGAGAGAGAGAGAGAGAGAGAGAGAGATAGAGAGAGAGAGAGAGAGAGAGAGAGAGAGAGAGAGAGAGGTTAAAAAATTTGTTTATAACATAGCTCTTAGTCCTCTGTGTGTGTGTAACATCCATTTTTGCCTTCCATTTTTGCTTCTTCTTCTTCTTTTTCATTCCTCCATCAACGATTACAATTTACTTAACTTTTCCAGAAGTTGTGTTTTGATCTCTGTTAGTCTGTCTGTCTGTCTGTCTGTCTGTCTGTTCCTGTTTTGCTGTTTGTCTGTATGTTTCTGTTGATCCG
>JAGGCT020002640.1:0-12374 GCA_017654935.2 Phymorhynchus buccinoides | reverse complement strand
CGCCATTTTTAACCCCCCCCCCCCCCCCCCCCCCCCCCCCCCCCCCTAAAATACAAAAAGACAAACCCAAAAAAGCAAGACAAATTGAACTATACCATGCAAGTAACATGTAGAACAATATAACTTAAAGTTAATGACACAATGAAAATCATTGTGTTACTTTCTATGATGCAAATAACATACATATGTAGCAAACTAAATAAATATTTTAACTTTATGGTCACGCCAATTAATATATTGTTTTGTGTGTCAGCTCGGGACAATGACGAGAGGGAGCGCTGGATTAATGCATTACAACGAGCCATCGATCGCCAGCGTTCCTCGGCAGCGGTGAGAAACTATTTACATCGCTAGAGCTTGACTTCGTCACTCGGTGTCTGTAAATGTGACATGTAGTCATTTCCATGATGTGGTGTACATAGTGTGTTTGGGTATAATTTGGTGTGGTATGGTATGATCACATGTAGTTAATGTGGTGTGGTTAAGTGAGGTGGGGTGGAGTGTTTAGCAGTGAGTGTGTAGTGTGGTGTGGTTTAATGTGTTGTGGTGTGGTCTGGTGGGGTATGGCAAGGTATGGTATCACGTTATGTAGTATCATAAGTATAGTGATGATGACGACATGCCCCTTTGCATACAAGGATTTGTGGGAAGATAAGGTCTCGAAAGCCCTTATTTCATTATATAAGCACCAAATTTGATACACATGTACATTTGTAAATATTTTACGATGTTTTACACAATCATGACAACATATATGCATATTTATTTATAAATAAATTCAAAATGTCTGCCAAAGTATTACCACTAGATTGAAAAAAAGTTTAGATTTGCAAATTTAATTATATAAGCACCAAACTTAGCAAGCATGCACACATACAAATGCTAAGCAGGCCCCTATAATATATGCTGTTACACAATCACAACAAACTAAATGCATGGTTTTTATGTGTGTGTGTTTTTTAAATAATTTTCAAAATGGCCACCAATAAGTTGAAGTATGACTAAATAACAAAATGAATTATGGTTTAGACTTGCAAATTTCAAGCAATGAGCACCAAACATAGCAGACGCTTACATATATGTTAATGCAAAATATATACTTACATAATCAGGACAAAATATTTGAACAATTTTATTTTTTATGGTCGCCAAGCAACTTGCATTTTGATTTAGAGGACACTGCCCCCCACACCTCATACTGCAACAGAGAAGCTGTCTCTGTTCCCTGCTGGGGAGTAGGTGACTAGGCAGCCTCTGGATCCCTGCCTTTCAGGTTTTCCATGATTTTGTAAAAGCACTCATGCGCATCAGAAAACAGTTTGATTCATTGTTTTAAAGTCGCTTAAAGGCAACTTAGGGAAGTGGAGCAGAATGAAGTACCTTGCATAAGCCCATATTCTTTTAAGCGCCCACCCCCAACTTTGGAGCGATTTTCATGCATAGGAGTACTTACCAAATAAACGTCCACCCTCCACTTTGGAGCAAAATTCGTGCATAGGGGTATGTACTTTGTAAACGCCCACCCCCTACTTTAGATCAGTGGGATGGGGGTATTTGGTTAAGTCAGCACCTGCTAGACATAGCTTTTTAGAGATGTATTTTTCCAGATTTATCTCAGAACTATAACATCAAAAGTTATGACATTATCAATGACATCACACTTCCAAAATCATTAACATAAGGTCATTGGATACGACTAAGAGACCCTAATTTCATGCCTTTTAGTGACAGGCCCAGTCCTTATACCGTATACAGAGAGAGAATGCAGTTATGTATTTTGTTTATGACTTTGTAAACGCCCGCCCAGGCTTTTAAAAATATTTTTGTCACGCAGAGGGGTGTATGTATGTATGTATGTATGTATGTATGTATGTATGTATGTATGTATGTAGGCCAGTCAGTCGTTTCCGACCATGACTGCCAAGGTACTTTACAATATTATTAATCACAAGAAAATGGGATAGGATAATACTTTACGTTTCTGTGTTTTTGCTGTAGTTTTTTTATGTATACTTTGCGTGCATTTGGATATATATTCAAAACTAGGATTCTATTCATATGCAATGTTATGCGTGCACGCAAACACACACACACACAATCACACACGCACGCACACACACGCACACGCACACGCACACACACACGCACACACACACACCGCCACCACCACCACTAACAGGACCAGTAGCAGCAACTGTAAAGACAACTATAGATACGTGACGAATTGCAAGGAGGGGCAGAAAACAAATGGTAAGATGTTAATGTGAAACATTAATAATGTACTACTTACTACACCAGTTAACTCAATTGTACTATGCTGAATCGAAGGACAGGGTGGGTGGTGTGGACAAGGGTGTGGGGGGGCAGTTTCTGGTCCTTGTTGCCCAGAATACTGACGTGTGTCCCCAGTTAAAGCTCTGCGAGCCTTAAGACTGCCCAGCATCAAGGATACGTTGGACTGATACAGTCCATGGTAAGACCCGCCAAACACACAAGTGAAACAATCAATAATTACTGATCAAAGTTCCTAATCAATCAGCCCATGTCTTATTACTCAATCAACTAAATTATTATCTTCTTTTGTACAAGGAGGTACTTCTAATTCTATTCTGTCAGTTATTAGATTCATCTCTCTCTCTCTCTCTCTCTCTCTCTCTCTCTCTCTCTCTCTCTCTCTCTCTCTCTCTCTCTCTCTCTCTCTCTATAAGCCTCTCTCTCTCTCTCTCTGATGAAAGATAAAATAGCATGTTGTTTAAACAGGCATATCACCTCCCCTTCCCTTCTCTCTCCCCCCCCTCTCTCTCTCTCTCTCTCTCTCTCTCTCTCTCTCTCTCTCTCTCCCCCCTCTCTCTCTCTCTCTCTCTCTCTCTCTCTCTCTCTCTCTCTCTCTCTATCTCTCTCTCTCTCTCTCTCTCTCTCTCTCTCTCTCTCTCTCTCTCTCTCTCTCTCTCTCTCTCTCTCTCTCTCTCTCTCCCTCCCTCCCTCCTATCAAAAGTACTGAAACTTAAAGTTAAACTATGTTGCTTTTGCCATTGCCATCTTTTGTCTATGTGGATAAAAGCAAAAAGAGGGGATTGTTGAGAAAGACCCCTCCTCCCCTCCCAGGGGCAGACCAAGTGATTCCTACGGGGGGGGGGGGGGGGGGGGGGTCCGCCAGGGGTCCAAAGAGCTGCATAGGTTCTGGGTTAAGACCTACTTCTCTGAGACATTGCCCTTCTTTGTAAGTGTTGCAATTACCTCCCTTTAAGACCCCTCCCTTACAAGACCCCTCCCTTATAAGACCTCATTTGGGATGATTTTTGAAGGTCTTATAAGGGAGGTTCCGCTGTATTTGCCTGGGTAGCTGCGCAATGCCTGGGTGCCTTCCTGTGTGGTTTTGTACAGCGTGGTGCAATGTGGTAAAGGTACTTGGTGGTGTAATTTGGTATACCGTATCCAGTGTGGTGTGATTTGATACGTGAGGTGTTGCAGTCAAAAGTGTAGCTCGTGCAAATCTGCCGCTCGCTACTATGAGAGTGTGTATTTTTGCGACATTGAGCATGAACCACAAATTTCACTTTTTTGTAGGGTTAGGGTTAGGGTTAAAAATGGTTCAAGTAAAGAAAGAAAGTGAAATTTGTGGTTGTCGCAAATACACACTCTCATAGTAGCGAGCGGCAGATTTGCACAAGCTACACTTTTGACTGCGACATGCGGTACGTCTGATGTGGATTCATGTGCGTGGTGCAATGATTATAAAAGAATGAAATGCAGTCTCCAGAGTTATTGTTCTTTTCCGATTCTCTAGAGTTTTTCCAAAGTTATTAGATAAATTTATATTGCTAGTAATATTACCCATTATAACTATGTAATTATTACAGGGAGATGCAAAGCCGTGTTAATTCTGTTTCTGTGTGAATTGTTTGGGTTTAGGGTTTGCTTGGGTTTTGGCTGTTAGAAAAGTTGCATGTGTGTTTAGCGTGAAAAAAGTGTTCGTTGTGATCAGTGTTTTAGAGTGGGATTTGGGAGGTGTGGGAATGATAGGGAAGGGAGGACTGTACTTTTGTGAGTCCGTTTGATATTTTTCTTGTGTTTGTTTGTACAGTGTAGTTATTGGTTTATGCATTTTGTAACATTTTTGTAAAGCGCTTAGAGTCCCATTAGGAGAATAAGTGCTGTATAAATTAGCATTACAATGGAACCTCCCTTATAAGACCTTAAAAAATCATCCAAAATGAGGTCTTATAAGGGAGGGTCTTATAAGGGAGGTCTTTTAATACTTACAAAGAAGGGCAATGTCTCAGAGAAGTAGATCTTATGTGGGAGGGAGATCTTATAATGGGAAGTCTTATAAGGGAGGTTCCACTGTATTATTATTAATAATTCTTACGCACAGATATAGGTCTATGAGTATGACTCAAATCTCACATCTGACGATTTGGATTTTAAGCCAGTGCGCCACAAAACGTAGTACATTTTCATCTGAAGCACGTTTTTTCTAAAAAATATATTAAAAAAAGTTATAAAGAGAGACCCCCTAAGTTATTCGGGTGAACCCCTAAAGATCTGTATATTTCGCACACTGATTTTGAAAATAGAATTAACACTGCCAAGGGATTCATCTAGGCATACATGTTGTCAGATCCCTTAGTGCGGTGTGGTGCGATGCCGTATTTGGTTTCATAATATGTGATCTTCTTTTTTCTTCTTCTTCTGCATTCCAGGGCCATAAGGTATTCCGATTTCGGAGGAGCTCAGAGGAGAAAACTATTTGGAAGATTTCTTTTGGAAAAAAAGGCAGGAGAATGGGCCAAAAGTCAGAAAGATATTAGATGACAGAAAGCAAAGGAAAAAGACAAAGAGCAAGCATGGGAATTGTCCGCGAATTCGCAGATTTCGGAAGATTTGTTTTGAAAAAGTTTTTGAAATTGTTACTAAATACTTCATTTTTGTTACTAAATACTTCAATTGGGGGGCTTTTCAGAGTTTTTTGTCTCTGACAATTCCCATGCCTGAAAGAGAGTGACAGATTAGAGGAAGTTACAAGCACAGAACTTCCAGAAGGTGGGGGAACTATTAGTACAGCCATCCTCTGATATTCCCGGGGGGGGAGGGGGGGGGGGGGGGCGATATGTGATCTAATGTGGCAAGGTGTTGTGCGGCATCATCAGATCAGATCAGAAAGTAGGGACAAGGTTTAATAGCCGTTAGGCTTTTAAAGTCCCTTCGTTTTGTGCAATTGTAATGTAAAAGTTACATGAAACGTGCAGTGTGTGTTTTGTGCTACAGGGTCATGGGGGTCCGCTGATCAGTCCAGAGGAGTTTGAACACAAGCTCATGGAGACCGATGCCTATCTCCAACTGCTCATTGAGCAAAACGAGGTGGGCCTAAAAAAATAAATCAGTGAATGAAAACCTTGTCGTCATTGAAACAGTTACTACAGACAAACCTCTATTTTAAGACTTCCAAAATGTCCGGAAAAATCGGTCGTAAATTGGAGGGGTCGTATGACGGAGGTTTTCACTGGCAGCCGTAGAAAGAAAAAGTTCAGCACAGTTCATACTCTCTTCTTCATGCACACATACAATGACATATTAAAACTGGATTTGGATCTTTCCAACTCCATAGGATTGTGCAATCGATGTATTACAGTTTCACTTCGCCGACTTCTGTTAATCACCTCCACTCTCGTCCAAAGTCAGTGGTTTTCTTTTTCAAAGTCAGTGGTTTTCGTGCTTTTCCTACACTTTCCGCCATCTTTTCTACAACAAAGGAAGCGACTCCGCTTTCAGGCCCTTGACCGTGGTTGTTTCCCTTTGCTCGAAGTCTATGCAGACGACAACAACGGTCGTAAAAACCAACAAAATGGCGGTCGTAAGTCGCGTTTTAGAGGAAGTCGTTTAAGAGAGGTCGTTGACATAGTAAAATGCATCCGTGCCAACAAATCCGGTCTCAAATGAGAGGTGGTCGCTTAACAGAGGGTCGTAAAATAGGGGTTTGTCTGTACTGTATTTTACGGACCATAGGGCGATACTTTTCCCCCAGACTGAGACCCCTGTGCCTTATTATGTGAGTGATAATATAGTAAGAAAACGAGTAACAAAATCTGAAGTTTGTGTTAAATTTGGAGGGTGCGTCTTTTAATCAGGTATGCCTTATAGTCCGTGAAATATGGTAACTCTTGTCATTTTTTCTTCTTTTTCTTCTTCTTCTGCGTTCCCAGGCCATATGGCCATAATAGGTAAGGTACGTATGTGTCCGGTTTTCAGTTTTCACTGGTCTCCCCACTGCGTACAGCCAACACATTCCGATTTCTGAGGAGCTCAAAGGAGAAAATTATTTGGAAGATTTGTTTTTTTAAAAAGGCAGGAGAATGGGGCTAATAAGGCAGAAAGATAGTAGATGATAAAAAGCAAAGGGAAAAGGCAGCGTCAAAGAGAGTGTAAGATTAATGGAAGTTACAAGCACAGAACTTCCAGAAGGTGGGGGGACTATTTTTACGAAGGATCATTTTCAATAACAAAGTTTTTTATTTTCTGTCCCATCTTCTAGTTTTAGGCTGTACAGTATAGCGTTGCTTCCACGCCATTCATTTTGAGTCCCAACTCAAAGCCCACCCACCCCTCCCTAGTTTGTCAGATTTCAGATGGAAAAAAAATATACATTTTTGACAAAAGAAAGGTTAGAGAGGGTTGTGAACCCTATAGGGCTAAACGGCTACATAAGGCTCAGGTATCTTGCTCCTGCATGCAAGTGTGCATGTGTGTGTATGTCTGTTAGTGTATGTGTTACACCCAATCCATGAAATTGCCCATTTCATGAAATGGGCAAAATGGTTTGCCCAGTTCGTGAAATAGCCAATTTATAACTTGCAATTGAGAAAAGCAGTATGAATGAAAAATAGTTTTCGTTTACTAGCACACTTAGATCAAGAATTGGTTCAAACGAATGAGAAATCTCATCTGTAGATGAGTTAAAATTATTTTATTCAGACTTAATTTGATAAAACGTTTGATTCAACATGTGGCTCAGGCATGCCCCAGCTTAGCATCTGGTCGAGTTGAGGGGGGGGGGGGCAGGATAGGGGTGCAAATACAATGTAGAAAAGTGTGATGCCATTGAATCAATCTTAATCAATACCTGTGTGAATGGGGATTCAAAAATGTGATATACATTGTCTATTTCATAAATTGGGCAAAGCATTTTGCCCATTTCATGAAATAGGCAATTTCACAGATTGGACGTAACACATGCGTGCATGTTTTTTTCTGATGTGCTACACAAAATGAATGCATTGAAGTGAGGTTGTATGAAGCTCTTGCTTGAAACTAATGAAAGATAATGTTGGATTTTTTTTTCTTTTTATATATATGTTATATATATATATATATAACATATATATATATACTGTAGTTAACCCAAGGAGAGATGTGTATTTGAAATAATATAAAAGTGTGTAAAGCTGCTGATAACGGTCTTGCGTTCCCTACTTACAGGCTGTGCAGAGGAGGATTGAAGCCTGTGATGATGTCGCCATGAAGGAAAGCTACAGCGTCATCAACGTCACTGCCGACGTCAGTGAAAGTCGTCATAATTTGAGAATAATTAGATCATGGAAATTGTCATCATTTTTGTCCATCCTTGCCTCTTTTATTTGTTTGTTGATTAATTGATGTGGATGAATTAATTCGTTCATTCATTTACAGCGTCATTAAAGATACACTGACACACCACGATTAAGTCCTTTGTTTTTTTCTGGGTAGCTGTGACCCATATACAAATGCCCCCAACTTGAAATTGAGGCTGCTCTTAAAAATGATGTTTCGTTTTCGATTTGTGGGTATTTGTATGGGAGACAAACCTGGTCAAAACAAGATTTCTTACCAGCTATAAGAGGGAAAACACGTGAAACCTGTGATTTTGACACGTGATCTAGTGGGTCTTTAAAGCCACTCCCGATGTAAGTGAAATTCTTCATTTCAGAATATTCATATGCAATCGTAAAATCTTTTTGTCATTTTTATCTAATTTCCCCTTTTATATATTTAGTTATTGAGTAAGTTAGCGACTTATTTAATTTTACATTGTATTTTTTGTTTGTTACAAATCACTGATTTATGGAGAAAATGTCTGCCTGCATTTCACGTTACCCACTACATTTTTTTTGTAGCTGGTGTAATTTGAATTTAGTAACCTTACTCTTTGTCAAAATGGGCATGCAAAAAGCAATTACTTGATAATTATAAGAAAGACATTCAGTGAACATATGATCAGTATGTGGCGGTACCATAGCCGATGAGGTTTAACCGAGGCGTGGTTACCGCTACACCGATCTATATTGTTAAAACTCGGGACTTTACTGGTGTTGCACTGCCTCCAGGCATTGCTGCCAGTATTGTTCCCCCCATCTTTGTATTTACAAATGTCCCATATGTGTCTATGACCGAGAGGACGTAAAACACCATTTTTCGTTCATTCAGTGAACTCAGCATTTTTAAATTGATTATTTAAGCTTCAGGGAACAAATAAAGCTTGCTGAAAAAATAAGAATGGCAAATACTGTATTTTTCTGACTATAACTTGATACTTTTTTTCCCAGACTGAGACCCCTGCGCCTTATAACATGACTAATAGAATACTAAGAAAATATACTGGTCTCCAAAAGTTAAGGGCCGGCTTCTGTTTTCAGTAGCTTGATATCTATTTATTGTACACTAAGACAACAATGACGAAAATGGCAAAACTTAGGCTACTCAATAACTTTCCTTCCTGTTGCACGTGCCTGAACCAGTTTTGCAGACATTGCAGTACAGCAACAGCGTTTTCAGGTACGCTTAAAATGTGGCAAATTCACGAGAATTTCACGAAAGTTTGGTCTCTTTTCGCTGAAGAATCAGGGCTGATGCAGGTTTCTTGCCTATTGCACGTGCAAGGCATGACTGTAGTGAACACTGCTGAGCAAAAGTTAGACACGAATGTGTATTTAAGGGCGGCAACCAGAGCTCTCAATAAGCATGCCTCCAAGACAGAAGAGAGAAGATCGTTCTTCCGGCCCTTAAATTTTGGAGACCAGTATATAATAGCAACATTTAAATTTTGTGTAATATTTTGGGTTTGTGCCTTATAGTCCCAAAAAAAGTATGGTACCTGTAATTCTTTTAAAATGTCTGTGTAATAAATATCTGGTGAATTTTCAGTCGACCGAAGCTGTAATCTTTGCTCTTTTTTTTAGTGTTTTATGTTTTCAAATGTCCTCTTTTTTTGCCTACCGTAAAAACTGGACTCTAAGATGCACCTGTATATAAGCCGCATCCCTTAAATTGACAAAATATTAGGGTATTTATTCACATATAAGCCGCACCAGTTTATAAGCCGCAGAGAAAATTGTATGTGCACAAAGCAACACAAATATAGAAATTCTCCTATCAGAAATGAGTATTTAATGTTCTCAGACACTTTAAACATGAGACTTGAATCTATTGATTACCAAAACCTGTTTCAAGTCTAAGGAAGCTCAGAATAGGCTGAAGAATCTGGCCAGAAACAGATTTAATCATGCTGATAAATGTAGGATGGAAACAAATCCATAGATAAGCCGCATCAGTCTATAAGCCGCATGGGTCAAAGTTGAAAAAAGTAGCGGCTTATAGTCCGCATTTTACAATAATTATTTTGTTTATTGTTGTGTTGTGTTACAGGCTATGATTGAAGCCATCAAGCACGCCATTGTCATGCTTCAAATATCTAAGGTGAATTGTAAAGCTACGACTTAGGACTTGGGCGGCATGATTTGAATAATAGTGTGAATAGTAGAGTGTGTATATGAGTGGTGTATGTGTGGCTTTGTATGTGTGTGTGAGTGTGTGTGCCTTTGTATATATGCATGTGTGTGTGTGTTTCTTCCCTCATCCTATCTCATCTTTACTACTGTAATGCTCTCCTTTCCGGCCTATCAGTCTCTTCTCTATCTTGTCTCCAGCGTATTCAAAACACAGCTGCTCGTCTTCTCCTTAGGAAGATAAAGTTTGATCATGTTAGCCCTCTTCTCCGTTCTTTGCACTGGCTTCCTGTCGCAGACAGAATTGAGTATAAATTAAACACCCTTTGCTATAAATCTATCCATAAAGCTGCTCCATCTTTACGTTCAGTTTCTGACCCTCTTTCTCTCCAGGTCCCTAGGTTTTGCTGTCTCAGGACCGACCTCCTGGAACAAACTTCCTCTTTCCCTCCGTCAGCGACCGACCCTCTCTGCTTTCAAAGCTAATCTCAAGACCCACCTGTTCCCCTGTCATTAAAGCTCCGCTCTCTTTCTCTTCTCTCTCTTGCCATTAGGTCTGTTTCTGCTGTATTCCATTTATGTCATCCGTGTGTGTTCGCTTTGTATTGCGTCTTTGTTTGAATGCGTTATGAATGTGTGTGCTTTGATTTGATTTCTATCAAGATTCAGCGCCGTATAAATACTGTATGTTGTTGTTGTTGTTGTTGTTATGTGTGTGTGAGTGTGTACACATATGTGCGTGTGTGTGCCTTTGTATGTATGCATTTGCGTATGTATTTATGTATGTGTGTGTGCTTGCATGCACATGTGTTTGTGTGTGTGTGCATGCATGCATATGTGTAGACATGCTCTTTCTTTGATATGTAGGAATACTGTTTCATTGCACGCTTTAAGCACAAATTGTGTGCGACTCTGTGCAGGAAAGCCTAAAGGAGCCGGTGCTGAACGGCACTCTACACCAGCCGCCAGCCATAGAGAGCAATAGTGTCTTCGACGGTTACAACCCTATGGGTGGCCTAGGTAGGCCTCTTCTGTCTTGTTTAGAACACACATGATATTATTACGAGAGGTGCCGGTGTTGAACAGTGTTGAACGGCACTCTATATCAGCTGCTAGAGGACAGTGGTGTCTTCGACGTTTAGAACGCACTCAATATTATTACGAGAGGTGCCGGTGTTGAACACACATGATATTATTACGAGAGGTGCCAGTGTGGAACGGCACTCTATATCAGCTGCTAGAGGGCAGTGGTGTCTTTGACATTTACAACCCTATGGGTGGCCTAGGTAGGCCTCTTCTGTCTTGTTGAGAACACACATGATATTATTACGAAAGGAACCGGTGTTTATTACGAGAGGTGCCAGTGTGGAACGGCAGTGTGGAACTCTATATCAGCTGCTAGAGGGCAGTGGTGTCTTTGACATTTACAACCCTGTGGGTGGCCTAGGTAGGCCTCTTCTGTCTTGTTGAGAACACACATGATAATATTATTACGAGAGGTGCCAGTGTGGAACGGCACTCTATATCAGCTGCTAGAGGGCAGTGGTGTCTTTGACGTTTACAACCCTATGGGTGGCCTAGGTAGGCCTCTTCTGTCTTGTTGAGAACACACATGATATTATTACGAGAGGTGCCAGTGTGGAACGGCACTCTATATCAGCTGCTAGAGGGCAGTGGTGTCTTTGACGTTTACAACCCTGTGGGTGGCCTAGGTAGGCCTCTTCTGTCTTGTTGAGAACACACATGACATTTTATTACAAAAGGAGCTCTTTACACCAGCCACTAGTCATACAGGGTGGTGCCTTCCCTCTGTATAGCAACCACAGTCACGATAATTGACAGTCACGATAATTGACTGTTATGTCACTGCAAACTTTTTTGGAGGATCTACGGGAATGCACGAAACTATAAACTAGGAAGAAGAAGCAAGTGGAAAGAAGAAGAAAATGGAAAGCGTAATTGGCCATTCAGCCAGATCCCCCTCATCAGTCCCAAACGTGATGCTGCGCCAAGCAAGAGAATGACCCAGCCAGCGAGGTCCCGCTGATTGGGCCCCCAGCATTATTTCGCGCCATTGAATGAAAAAGAGAAGAAAATCCCGTGGTTAGTTATGCTTCTTCCAGACATTCGTACCATCACAGAGTGTCCATTTTTGTCCCAGAAAAATAATAAAAAATCAGTCGCGATTTTCTGAAAATACGGTTTTCAGCCGCCTGTTCTGGTTATCGAAAATCACTGATTTAAGAGAATTTTTAAGCTGCTGAAATTGTGGAGTGCTTCAAGTCACTTTCTGTTTGTAGTGCGCTTTCAAAATGGCGGCAAACAGTAAATTGAGAAGCAATTTTGGCTAGTTGGCACATTTATTTTCTGCCTGAAAAAAGGAGAAAAAATGTCAAACATTTGGTGAACTTTGCTCTTGTGTTGTTGTTGTTGTCATACCCTGGCTAAAAGACTCCAGGGATCATCCCAACAGCCAAAGCACTTGAACACTACAAATGCACCTGCTAGGGATGAGGACATTACGCATGTGTCCGTTTTTGATTAGCCCGCCATGTGGGCAGCCACACTCCGACTTCAGAGGATTGCTCTTGTGAATTGGTATAAAAAGAGGAACCA
>JAGGCT020002639.1:0-15514 GCA_017654935.2 Phymorhynchus buccinoides | reverse complement strand
ATTGACCGTGATATTTTTGATTAAATTATATATAAATCATTAGTACTACTTGAATATGGTATTTACCTCCGGTCTCTTTGGATAAAAATCCCGACCTCTTGGAAGAGAATAATATAATAATGCAATGTCAAGCTACAAAGTCATAATAACTGATAGTTGTCTACTCCAACACGTATCAGTTTAAGCGATATAGCTACTACAAAGAAAATGAAATTATGTCTTGTTTGACTGCTGTTAGTGTCAAACTGACAGGCAAAAAGAAGTCGTGTGAGTGAACGAAAAGCGTCCTTCACCATTATGGTGGGCGGTCACACTCACAGAAATAAATATGGCAGAAGTCTTAGTTCAAGAAATTTGAAGTGGTTTACGTTTAGGCAGTGGTCTCTAGTAGTAGTAGTAGACTAGGTAGTAGTAATAGTAAGGGCTTGATTGTATTATTTTTTTTAAAGAATTAGCATCTAATGTTCAGAATTTTTTGTTGGTTCCATTTGTTTGCTGTGGTAATTTTTCAGTCAACTAGACTTTTACTCTGAGCTCTGATCCCCATACTCTCTTGTAATCTTTATTAAAACTGATAGTGCCGTATGAATATGCAAAATTGATATAACTTGTCAGCAAGCATGTGAAGTTCCATGTTATAGAAAATTACAAGCAACATTTTCTGTTGCATTCAGATTCTCATTAATGATGCCGACAGTGGAGTGCAAATTTTACGTTGGAAAAAAAAGCAATGGTCCTGTGGGTTTTATTTTGTTGTTTGTAATTTTATTCATTTGTGCAAAGCATCTTTAAGCTTGAGACATTCTTTTTAACATTATTTCTTTCCAAATTTTCCACCGCTGAGAACGTTTTAACCGTGCCAGTACATTGTAGTACATCCATGTTTGTCGTGAGAAAATGATGAGTGTCGAGCTCGTAATCGTATTGTTCAACACAGAGGACATTTCAGGCAGTCGTAGCTTTTGATAACAATTTTTCGTTCTTCTTCTTCGATCGCTCAGTTTCCTGTCAATTATGATAGCAGATCATGCATCATGCTGCCTAAGAAATAGGCCCAGCAAGTCCGACTTCGGCTGGAGGAAATCTTTTTGAAAGTTTTTCTTGAAAAAACGATCGTAGATGACAGTAAGCAAAGGGAAAAGGCGAAGTCATAGAGAGTGGCATGACTTAGAGGAAGTTACAAGCTCAGTACTTCCAGAATGTGGGGGAACTATGCAAAAGACCCCCCCTTTCTCCCGTTAACCCTATGGGGGAAATTATCGTTTAAGATTGTCGTCACTCTTTCGAACAGTTCCGTGTCATATGCAGATGCATCATGCTGCTGTTATGTGCATAACTAAGAAACAGGCTTAGCATGCTCATCTTCAGCTGGAGAAAATGTTTGCAAGAGTTTCTAAAACAACAGGAGGAGAGTGGACCAGTAAGGCTGAAAGATTTTCGATGACACTGAGCAAAGGGAAAAGGCAGAGTCAAAGAGTGTGACAGATTAGGCCCCCCCCCAAAAAAAAGGTGTTGCCCCCAAAATGGGTTAGGTAGGCCCTAAATTTTCTTTAATTTGTTGTTGTTGAGATCGCTGTGTGGTGTTGAAAAGTCCAGTTCGAAAGCACCCTCGTATTTTCAGAAATATGAGCGCATGGCTCCATCAGAGCTGATTCTAGGATTTTGAAAAAAGTGGGGGCGACCCCCCCCCCCCCCCCCTCCAAGAATGAAAAAAAGGGGGGCAGGTCCAATGGATACGAGGGGAAGGGGGGGGGGGGGAGGCGGCCGATTCAATCTTCGCTAGGCCTAGCCATGGCCACTTCTTCAGCCACTCTTCTTGGAACCGGTGTTCCCTCGCACTAGTGCCGTTATCTTCGGGCTGCTTCTCCGAGACTGTTGATGCAGTAGCTGTTTCTGCAACATCTTCTGCACACTCGTTTGGCAGAGGATTTCTTTTTTTTTTTTACTTTTCCGCCACAAAAATCGATGAGTGTCGTTATTCGCTTCTTTTTTAAGAAAATTCAACATGGTGGGTAGGACTCTCTCGCAACTTCTTGTCGGTAAAAAGAGATGAACGCGATTGGTTGATTTACACTACCATTGTAAAGGAACAAATGAAATCTCGAGAAATCATACATTCCTGCTCGATGTTTCGATTTGTGTAGACGACAGATTTAGCAGACGACGAAGGAATTCCCGCAGAGATCTGTTAAAAATGCGGGCAGTTCTGCAAATATGCGGGCGTCGGCCCGCGTTTAGACCCGATTTTTGCGGGAAGGAACAGATTTGGGGGGGGGGGGGGGGGGCACCAATCCCGCGCCCTAGAATCAGCTCTGCTCCATTGAAATGGCAAACGACGCCATTTTGCAACAACACGTGGACGTTCAACACGTTAGAGTTATGTCCCATGCTGGGCATTCCCTGATTGAACTTGCGTCTCTCTTTCTTTTATTTTTTTTACGAGGCCAAAAAAAAGTCAGGGTTGGACCCAAAAAAATAGGGTAGGTCGGGATACGGTAACCACACCTTTTTTTTTTTTTGCCTTAGAAGAATTTACAACCTTAGAACTTTCAGAAGGTGCGGAACTATTTGTATGAATTGAAAGACTAAGCAATATCCTCATAAGGGGAAGAAGGGGGGGGGGGGGGGGGGGGGGGGCATTCAACGAGGTGGGATTTTTTGGTTTAACTCAGGCCAATCAACTGTTAATTATTTCTATTTAGCAAGGTGGTCATGTGTAAATTGTAATTGAATGAGGATGGACCTGTTGCTGTGCTGATTGAAAGGCTAAGGAGACATCCTTACAAACTTACAGATGAAATGAGCTCTGTACGAACTAGACGCAGCACAATGTTCACTGAGCCACAGTTCATACCATTTTTGCTGTCAGCAAAATGGGCATCTAGGACAAGTAGTACATGTACTAGCATAGTTTAATCATTGTCCAAGGGAAACAACTGTGAAGTTCTTCAGAACTCATCTTTAGTACAGTCATTCCCCCTGCTGTGGAAGTGGTTTATGCTGTTTCAGTGTCCCTTGCTGCACTCCTTGTGTACACCCCTTATCAGTCAAGGATGTAGAGGCCTCAGGTTCTGTCTGATGCAGTCATGCTTAATGTAGAGGATGTAGAGGCCTCAGGTTCTGTCTGATGCAGTCTGATGCAGTCATGCTTAATGTAGAGGATGTAGAGGCCTTAGGCTCAGAGTTCTGTCTGTAGAGGCCTTAGGCTCAGGTTCTGTCTGATGCAGTCATACTTAATGCAGAAAGACAAGACACTTGGAGACGATCAGAACAGACCATTGCACCATTTTGCTTCATATGGCTGAAAGGCTCTACCCATCTGTGGGTTGTGTTGACCTTGCTCTGTTTTTGACAGATCAGGAGACTGCTTCATCCTACAAATGGACAGTGTTGTATGGCTGTCTTCAGTCATCATGTGCCATGAGATCAACATGGTGAACGACCGTCTTCATTCACCACGTTCCATCATCCATGAGATCAACATGGTGAACGACTTCATTCACCATGTACAGGAGATCACCACCGGTCGATGACTGTCTTCAGTCATGTGCCATGAGATCAACATGGTGAACGACTGTCTTCAGTCATCACGTGCCATGAGATCAACATGGTGAACGGCTGTCTTCATTCACCATGTACAGGAGATCACCCAGGTCGATGACTGTCTTCAGTCATCAGTGTGTGTGTATTGTCTGTTCCAAGAGATCAACATGTGCCATGAGATCAACATGGTGAACGACTGTCTTCAGTCATCACGTGCCATGAGATCAACATGGTGAACGACTGTCTTCATTCACCATGTAGAAGAGATCACCACGGTCGATGACTGTTCTGTGTGGACTTCAGTCATCACCCAGTGCTCATGAGCATCATGTTCTGTGTGGACTGCAAGGTCTACGTTTCTCAGTGAGCTGCACCATGTTTCTGTGTGGACTATTGTCTGCACCATTCTGTGTGGACTGCAAGGTTTTGTCTTCACCCAGTGTTGTTTTGTTTGCTCAGTGAGCTGCACCATGTTCTGTGTGGACTGCAAGGTTTTGTCTTCACCCAGTGTTGTTTTGTTTGCTCAGTGAGCTGCACCATGTTCTGTGTGGACTGCAAGGTTTTGTCTTCACCCAGTGTTGTTTTGTTTGCTCAGTGAGCTGCACCATGTTGTTTTGTTTGCTGTGTGGACTGCAAGGTTTTGTCTTCACCCAGTGTTGTTTTGTTTGCTCAGTGAGCTGCACCATGTTCTGTGTGGACTGCAAGGTTTTGTCATCACCCAGTGTTGTTTTGTTTGCTCAGTGAGCTGCACCATGTTCTGTGTGGACTGCAAGGTTTTGTCTTCACCCAGTGTTGTTTTGTTTGCTCAGTGAGCTGCACCATGTTGTTCTGTGTGGACTGCAAGGTTTTGTCTTCACCCAGTGTTGTTTTGTTTGCTCAGTGAGCTGCACCATGTTCTGTGTGGACTGCAAGGTTTTGTCATCACCCAGTGTTGTTTTGTTTGCTCAGTGAGCTGCATCATGTTCTGTTTTGTCTTCACCCAGTGTTGTTTTGTTTGCTCAGTGGACTGCAAGGTTTTGTCATCACCCAGTGTTGTTTTGTTTGCTCAATGAGCTGTATCATGTTCTTCTTGCATTTTTCCATGTTTCATTGGTTGGTCAAATGCAGTTTCATCCATTTTGTTCTGTATCACTATCAGCAATGTCTTGTGTTTTGTCTGCATCAGTTTGTGGGCAATGCGTACTATGTCATTGTTGTTGCACTTCTCCGTGTTTCATTGGATGGTCAAATGCAGTTCCGTCCATTTTGTTGTTCTGTATCAGTACTATCACTATCAGCAATGTCTTGTGTTTTGTCTGCATCAGTTTGTGGGCAATACATAATAATAATAATAGTACATTTATATAGCGTATGCCATATACATGCATACTATTTAATCGTTGTTGCACCTTTCCGTGTTTCAAAAATATTTTGGTCAAATGCACAGTTCTTTCCTTTGGGGCTAAATGCTTGCATCCTTACAAACTTACAGATGAAGTGAGCTCTGTACGAACTAGACACAGCACAATGTTCACTGAGTCACTGTTCATACCATTTTTGCTGTCAGCAAAATGTGCATCTAGCACTGGTAGTAGCATAATTTGATCATTGTCCAAGGGAAACGACTGTGAAGCTCTGCAAAACTCATCTTTAGTACAGTTATTCCCCCTGGTGTGGAAGTGGTTTATGCTGTTTCAGTGTGCCTTGCTGCACTCCTTGTGTACACCCCTTATCAGTCAAGGATGTAGAGGCCTCAGGTTCTGTCTGATGCAGTCATACTTAATGCAGAAAGACAAGACATGCATACTATTTCATTGTTGTTGCACCTTTCCATGTTTCAACATTATTTTGGTCAAGTGCACAGTTCTTTCCTTTGGGGCTAAGTGCTTGCATCCTTACAAACTTACAGATGAAGTGAGCTCTGTACGGACTACACACAGCCCAATGTTTACTGAGTCACTGTTCATACCATTAACCCTTTCACCGCCAATGTTGCATTTTTGCACCACAATGGTTTAATACCCATGTCACTAAAAGGCATTGAATCAGGGCCTGTTATCTGAAGACCCTATTTTCGTAATTTTGGGAGGAAAGGATAGGCCTAATGTCATACATGTCACAGAGGAATTCCCAGTATTGCATTCTTTTTTTTCACTACCCAGGTAAATTTAATGGGTGTTGTTTTGTGCTGAAAAATGGCTGGCGGCGAAAGGGTTAATTGCTGTCAGCAAAATGGGCATCTAGTATAGCATAATTTGATCATACGCAGACGACAAAAACAATCATAACCACAGAGTAATTTCCCTTTGTTTATCGCCACCCATGCTCACATGTGCACTGCCCGCGCGTTTCTTGGAAGCAAAAAAATGGCGCTGGATTGCGAAAATTTCGATGCGAATTTCTTCTAAAGACTCTGAAGATTTAAGTGAGGTGACAAAAACCCTTGAACCAGTTCCAGGCCCTTCAAGTTCTACTTCAACTGTCTAGTGATGAAAAGAATAAAGTAACTCGCAAATTCAAGTCAAGTTGGTGTGAAGAATTTGACTGGCTTCAGCATCGTGATGGCAAGCTCTTCTGCAGTCATAATGTCCATTTATTATGGCTTTTATTTGACCCTCAAAAATGTTCAAATGACCCTTAAAATTTGGGGGCAAAGGGTCATGATGACCCTTAAAAATTTGGAAGCATGGGGAACACTGAGATCGGTATGATTTTCTCATAAACTACTAGGTGGATTTTAATCAGCTTTGGGTAGAGGTGTCTCTGTGTGGGGATACCGGGGGTCTTTTGTAGAAATAGTTCCCCAACCATCTGGAAGTTCTATGGTTGTAACTCTCTAATCTGTCACTTTCTTGGAGTCCGCCTTTTCCCTATTGTTGCTTTCTGTCATCTACAGTATTTCTGCCTTATTGGCCCATTCTCCCGCCTTTATTTAAAAAAACAAATCTTACAAATAATTTTTTCTGAAGCCAAGTAAGTTTAATGGACGTTTTTGGCTGGCAGCGAAAGGGTTAAAGACATGGGGGTCAGAGCTCGGTTATAAAGAAAGCCTTGATATCGGGAAATTAACATAATTTCTTGTCAGACATACGTCATTGTTTCTAAGTCGGTGTATAGGTCATTTTTATTCATAGACGTTAAAGTTTGATGTTTATTCATAGATTAAATTTTGATGTTTGTTAATAGAATAGGTTTTGATGGTTGTTCATAGAATAAGTGTTGATGTTTGGTTCATAGGTTTAGTTTTGATCTTTGTCCCTAGATGAAGTTGTTGTAACAGTTGTGCAGATAACTAACCAAAGTTGTTAATTGTCTGTGTCCAGTTTCCTGAGATCGTCATGGTTCGTGAGGGTTTTTCCTGTCCCCGTCCTGGTCGTCGCGTCCGCTTCGCGGAGTCGGTGGAGGTCTTCACCTTCGCCAGGACTGCCGCCTACGACCGCCTGCCGTCTGACTCCCCGTCGGTGCCGCTCGGTAAGTTGTGTTTGTTGGTGTTTTGGCCAGAAGAAAAATTGTGTGTGTTTGCTGTAACAATGCCATGCTGTAAAAATATAGGATAACCGTAGGTCAGTTCTGTGCACTTAGCTTTATCACTGTGTTTATTTTAATATTTTAACTCAATTTTTTTCATAAAACTTTAAAAGTAATAACTGGTATTGGCAGACTCTTGTTCAGACAATTACATCATCTATCACCAAGTTTGCTTTTGTTTTTATTTTTGATAATTTAAGTACATGAGCTAAGTAAAATTACCATCATAATAAGCATGAGAAGCAGCTTTTTGCTGTATCAATGTTTTGCATATTTTTCTTAATGATGAAAGAGTGAAATGGTTCTTCCAAATTAGTCTTAACAGTCAGAAGTATTTCCGTCTGTTTGAGAAAAACATTTAGGTTAGGCAGTCCCAAAATGGGCTATGTTGGGTTACAGTAAGCACACACCATTTTTTATTGGCCTTTGTTCTGCCTGTCTTGTTCTGTTTTCACAAGCACACACATTTAGCATCTTTTAGGATGTAGGATTTATAGGGTTGATGTGTATCAAATAGAAGAAAGCATTACCATACTTGAGGGACTGTGGGGCACTCTTTTGTTTCCAACTTGGTGTTTATGTCTTGAAAATTAAGAGAAAACTTTGTGTATGGCCCCGAAATAGAAAGGTATTAAAAAAACTATGGACACTTTGCAGTGTGTAAGGGGGCAGTTTTGCCTGTAATTTATAAACAACCAAAAACTATGGACACTGCAGTGTGTAAGGGGGCAGTTTTGCCTGTAATTTATAAACAACCAAAAACTATGGACACTTTGCAGTGTGTAAGGGGGCAGTTTTGCCTGTAATTTATAAACAACCAAAAACTATGGACACTATGGACACCAAAAACTATGCAGTGTGTAAGGGGGCAGTTTTGCCTGTAATTTATAAACAACCAAAAACTATGGACACTTTGCAGTGTGTAAGGGGGCAGTTTTGCCTGTAATTTATAAACAACCAAAAACTATGGACACTGCAGTGTGTAAGGGGGCAGTTTTGCCTGTAATTTATAAACAACCAAAAACTATGGACACTATGGACACTGCAGTGTGTGTAAGGGGGCAGTTTTGCCTGTAATTTATAAACAACCAAAAACTATGGACACTGCAGTGTGTAAGGGGGCAGTTTTGCCTGTAATTTATAAACAACCAAAAACTATGGACACTGCAGTGTGTAAGGGGGCAGTTTTGCCTGTAATTTATAAACAACCAAAAACTATGGACACTGCAGTGTAAGGGGGCAGTTTTGCCTGTAATTTATAAACAACCAAAAACTATGGACATGTGTAACCAAAAACTATGGACACTGCAGGGGCAGTTTTGCCTGTAATTTATAAACAACCAAAAAACAACCAAAAACTATGTGTGTAAGGGGGCAGTTTTGCCTGTAATTTATAAACAACCAAAAACTATGGACACTTTGCAGTGTGTAAGGGGGCAGTTTTGCCTGTAATTTATAAACAACCAAAACTATGGACTAGTGGTACAGTTTTGCAGTAATTTATAAACAACCAAAAACTATGGACACTGTGTAAAGGGGGCAGTTTTGCCTGTAATTTATAAACAACCAAACATAATTGTGTGCATTCCAATTCTTAACGTTGCAGATGTTTGTTATTAATTGTCTCAGATCTTAATTTTATATTAAGACTTCATTTGCAGCATGGTCTGTTCACTTGTTTATTTTTGCCTTCATAATTTCATATATTCCAACATCAGTATTGATATAAATGATTGGACTCAAGACTGTATAGGGGAAGATAAGCATCCGGTCTCTTTTCCCTATATGAGTAGTGAGGACAGAAACACTGGTTATTCCCTTTTAAACAGGACACATTTTACACGTCGATAGGCCAGTTGAATTCTCCGTTCAAGTTCCAGTCTGAGTTTTTGGATAGCCTGCACTGTGAATAGTGTACTGTCCCCACTAACGATAACTCTATCAGCCCGGTTCGCCGAGCTCTTAAGTAGTCCATCTTACCCTTTTAGAATATCTTTGACTCTGTTGCAAGAATCAGCTGATAGCCAGCTTCTTTCACCACTGTCAAAGAGGCAGTGCTTTTGTCTTAAAATTCATTAAGTGTTGGAATTTGTGTCGGATCATTGAAATCTCAGGTTGTAATTTTTTATTCTCAGATTTGCAGATCTATGCAACTTATACACATTATTTTTTGAAAACTGAATGAATAAAACTAAGCATCCTAAAGTAGAAAGAGTGCCCCATATTCCAGAGAGAATGGTAATGCAACAGTGGAAATAGGGTAATAACTAAGCATTAAGAAATTAGGAAAGCCTCACTTCACAAGCTAATGAAAATAGTAACTTATGTTATCACAGATAGATAAAATCATTATGTCTCCAGTGTGCATGAATTTAGCAATCTAGAAAATCAATAATCATAGGATTGTTCATGTGTGTCTATCTACCAATCTCGCATAGACAATGCTTTTATTGTGATTAACATTACAGCATTGTTTGTGCGAGTCTACCCTGCTAGTGCTACCTAGAAATCAAACACTCATGGGGTTGTTTACTGTTTATGTGTGACTAATCCAGCAATCTAGAGATCAAATCGCCATGCAGAAATAACAACGACAACATACAGTATTTATACGGCGCTGAATCTTGATATAAATCAAGTCAAAGCGCACACACACGTTAGCATTCATAACGCATTCAAATAAAAGTGCCATATCTCGTAAGTTATCGTTTTGCAGAAGAAAGGAAAAGCTAATTATTTGGGTCATATCAGTTTTTCATGTAAATTACAATACACGTACTAAATTACATAGCGAATTTGGTAATATTTCAAAGATTCAATGACATATATAAAAATAATACATATTTCAAAGGCCTTGGCCTTCCTTATCAATCCATGGACCGATTATGACATCATAAAATAATACATATTTCAAAGGCCTTGGCCTTCCTTATCAATCCATGGACCGATTATGACATCATAAAATAATACATATTTCAAAGGCCTTGGCCTTATCATTATCAATCCATGGACCGATTATGACATCATAAAATAATACATATTTCAAAGGCCTTGGCCTTCCTTATCAATCAATATGACATCATAAAATAATACATATTTGGCCTTCCTTATCAAATGGACCGATTATGACATTAAAATAATACATATTTCAAGGCCTTCCTTATCAATCCATGGACCGATTATGACATCATAAAATAATACATATTTCAAAGGCCTTGGCCTTCCTTATCAATCCATGGACCAATTATGACATCATAAAATTAATATGAGGTCATTATTTTTATAATATCACTACTGCATTTTACGGCCTACAAGGTGCACCTGATTATAAGACGCACCCCCAAATTTTACACAAAGTTCAGGCATTGTTGTTATAGCTTCTTACTTTATTATCAGTCACATAAGTATTGCCTTATAGTCGGTATAATATGGTAAGTTACTTCACGTAAATTACCTCAGATTTCTTCATATGGCATCACTGTAGTGTTTTTACCTTTTTGCAAATAGATTTTATTGGATGATGCAGTTGCACCTTGAGTTGATCAACTAATATGCCCATTATTGCATGGGTGCTACTCTTTCATTTTTTACACTGATTTCAGTATTTTAAATTTTACCAGAAACTGAACTTTTTTGAAATTGTATTTATCCACCCCCCCAAAAAAAATATGAGCATAAGCGATTTGGGGCGTTTTGAACTTGGTTGTTCTATCTTGGATGCTTACAAAGGCAATGTAATAATTTAACAAGGCTTATCAAATTACTGTCTCTGTCTGTCTCGTTATATCTCTCATAACTTGCCCCCCCTAAATCGTCCAATGGGGCTCTGCCCCTGTACCCTGCCGGGGTCATCAAAGGGTCAGACAACATCAGATTCAACAGAATTGCAAAAAGAACAAATGCCAGCCTTGGGCTCCTGAGGATTTGTCCGGAAGAATGCGATCCGTCCTGGATGGATGTCGACAAGCTGGAGGGAATACAGCGCCGCTCCGCCCGATTTATCAAACAGGACTACTCTTCACGATACCGAGGCTGCGTTACCCAAATGCTTCATAATCTGCATCTGCCAACACTCCAAGAGAGACGGAAACACCAGCGTCTGTCTTTCTTATTCAAGTTCATAAATAGCCAATCTAATTTAGCCATACATTACCAACACTTAAAACATGTGCATTAGCTCTAATAAACCTGGAACCATACCCTAGTATAGGAAAACGAAAGTAGCCGGTGGCCTTGACCCCCCTACCGATGCTGGGTGGTAGTTATCCCCCTTACATCCGGGTGGGTGTGGCACACCGGTCTAGTCCTATCTTCATTCCTCCATTTCCAGCTCGCATGTCAAGACCTGGTTCCTCCCTTCTCCACTTTTTTGCTAAATAGTTTGAACTCTGGTGGGTTTGTTCCTGTCTCTTCTGTTTATTATTTCTTTAGAGTATCCTGTTGGGATATTCTTCGTCTTGTTTTTCTTGAATTTTATTTTCTCACAGGTGTTGGAAAATTTTATGGGCACAGATTTTTATCTGGCCATCTTTGTTGTGTCAGCCATTATGGCTTCTCACTCGTCTTCTTCGGTTCCCGTTTCTAAGCCTTCGGGTTCCTCTTCGGTTTCAGTGGTTCCCTCTCATACCCCTAAGCGGGATGAGAGTGGTAAATTTGTCAAGGACTCTTCTCAAACTTCCAAATCTAGTCGCAAGTCTTCTTCCAAGACTTCGTCAAAGTCAGTTCTAAATCCGGCTTCACCGGCTATATCGGTCGCTCCTTCTGTGACAGAACCTAAGTCGACCTCGGTCTCGGTGGCTTCCACCCCATCAATGGATACTCAAGCTATGTTCAAGCTTATCCTCTCTCAGCTCGGTTCGTCAGAGTCCAAGAAATCTCAGATTTCTACCACTACTTCGTCGGACTATTTTTCGAAGTCAACTCGTCCGGAGTTTGTCCACCCTGTTCTTTCGTCCAAAGCAACAGGGTCGACTCTCTCCCCCTCTTCTATTCACAGGGTTGCGGTTCGTGGCTCAGGGGGTCCCCTCTCCACCAAAGCCACAGTGTCTTCTAGGTCCTCCAGCCGGACCTACTATGCAGGCTTCAAGGCCGTGGGCACTGCTACTTCCTATGAGGATCCGATCGTGCTCTCACCACAGAGATATGGCCATGCTCTGGAAGTCTCTCCTTCCCTTGAAGAGGATCTCGCCTTTGACCAGGGGTCATTGGCAGAGCGTTGGTCCCCCAGTTGTCTGCAGACAATCTCTGGACAGGACTGTCTAGATGGGGAAGAAAGGGCTGGTGCGTCGTCTTGGCACCAATCCGAATTCAGGGGGACCCCTGAATTCGAGGCCCAGCACCCGGTGGCACGGTCTCTCTATAAGCCACGGGTGCGGTTGGATCCTCCTTCCTGGGACGAGGATGTTGAGGTCCAACCGGCAGGTCTTCCACCTCTTTCAAAGTCCAGCCTTTTCGTTAGACCCCGCACAGTCCTGAGCAGATCCATGTGTTTCTGTGTTAAGTGTGGATGTGCTTTCACGAGCGTATCCCGCTTGGCAGTCCATTATCGGAAACACTTGGATACTCGGGGTTGTGCGGGACGGTTTCTGGTTCCAGTTCCAGCAGGAACCGCCCCTCTCCAACGAACCGGTGTCCTTCCCTCCCTCTTCAGATCCAGAGCGTCTCGCTATCCTTCAAAAGGAAGTCTAGGCTCTGGTGGAAAAAGGTGCCGTTTCGCTGGAGAGGGATCCAGGCCCGGGCTTCTACTCCCGACTTTTCACGGTCACCAAGAAGTCGGGAGGATTTCGACCGGTCCTGGATCTTTCTCCCTTGAACAAGTTCACCACAAGGGTGAAATTCAAGATGGAGACCTCGGCCACGGTCCGTGCATTTATTCGTCCTGGACACTGGGCCACGTCCATAGATATCCAGGACGCATATTTCCACATCCCCATCCATCCAAGCAGGAGAAAATTTCTCCGATTTGTCTGGAACGGTCAGGTTCTACAGTTCCGCGCTCTTCCGTTCGGCCTTTCCCTGGCCCCTTGGATTTTCACCAAGGTGACCAGGGAAATGGCGGCGGTCGCGCGCGCACAAGGGCTTCGTCTCGAGGTGTATCTAGACGACTGGATGCTCTTAGCTTCCAGTCAGTCCCTGTGTCGTCAACACACGGATGTTTTGGAGAGGCTCACTCTTTCCCTTGGGTTCCGAATCAATCAGAAGAAATCGGAGTTGGTTCCTTCCCAGTCGTTCAAGTATCTAGGCATGTAGTTCGACACGGTCTCAGCGTCTCAGGGCAGAATCAGCTCTCTCTCCCAGTTGATCTCGGAGTTGGTCGTCTCCCAGTCCACCACTCATCGTCGTCTCCTCTGTTTGTTGGGCCAGATGGAATCACTATCGGAACTGCTTCCTCTGGGGAGGGTGTACAAGAGAAACAAGACTTGTTAGGCCTAGATCATCAAAGGGGAACCAATCACACCGTCCAGAAACAAGAGATTTGTAAGGCCTAGATCATCAAAGGGGAACCAATCACACCAGCCAGAAACAAGAGACTTGTTAGGCCTAGATCATCAAAGGGGAACCAATCACACCAGCCAGAAACAAGAGACTTGTTAGGCCTAGATCATCAAAGGGGAACCAATCACACCAGCCAGAAACAAGAGACTTGTTAGGCCTAGATCATCAAAGGGGAACCAATCACACCAGCCAGAAACAAGAGACTTGTTAGGCCTAGATCATCAAAGGAGAACCAATCACACCAGCCAGAAACAAGAGACTTGTTAGGCCTAGATCATCAAAGGAGAACCAATCACACCAGCCAGAAACAAGAGACTTGTTAGGCCTAGATCATCAAAGGAGACTACATCACACCAGCCAGAAACAATAGACTTGTTAGGCCTAGACCATCAAAGGAGAACCAATCACACCAGCCAGAAACAATAGACTTGTTAGGCCTAAACCATCAAAGGAGAACCAGTCACACCAGCCAGAAACAATAGACTTGTTAGGCCTAGACCATCAAAGGAGAACCAATCACACCAGCCAGAAACAATAGACTTGTTAGGCCTAGATCATCAAAGGAGACTACATCACACCAGCCAGAAACAATAGACTTGTTAGGCCTAGATCATCAAAGGAGAACCAATCACACCAGCCAGAAACAAGAGACTTGTTAGGCCTAGATCATCAAAGGGGAACCAATCACACCAGCCAGAAACAAGAGACTTGTTAGGCCTAGATCATCAAAGGGGAACCAATCGCACCATCCAGAAACAGACTTGTTAGGCCTAGACCATCAAATGAGGCATTTAAACATTGCCTCCTGTCCAACTACCCAAGTTTCTAAACAAAATGTTGTTTTTTGAGATGATGGACGTTTTCCAACTTTGTTCCTCATCTCACTATTTATTATTATACTACTTCTTTTATTCTTTTTCTTTTTTTTATGCTCTCCCCTAAATGTTCTGTTGGCGTGATATGCCAGTAATGGTTGCTGCCAATGTACCGGCTACAGATACAGAAGTCATGGAAAGCTATCAGTTTTGGAATACTTCATACAAGAGCAGTTTTGATGCTTTTCTCACGATCCCGAGCCAGCCTTTGCAATTTTGGACAAGTGGCTGAAAGAATGTTAAAGGCCCCCATGTCATGTGTCAAGATCACGGTTTTTACTCTTATAGCTCAGGCATGAAAACAGCTCCGCCGTCTCCGCAGAATTTTGTTTTAAAAATCGATCGATCTCCGCCGGGAAAAAAATCTCCGCTGAAAAAAAGAAAAAAAAAGAATACAAATTATCTTTATACGGCACAATCTTCATTTCGCGCCTTTTTGCTCTTCCGCCGTAGTCATTTCAAAGATGGCGTCCGCCAAGAACGCGTGTATTGAGTTGGCGAAACCCAAATGTAAAAAAAAGAAAAACTACGTGAATCGAATCATTGGAGAATTGAGTGGCTGCAGACTCTTGTTTGTGTCCGAAGATTCGGTGATGTTATTTGGAAAAGAGACAAAGTTGTTAGTTGGAAGGCGAAGTAGGATGTGAAATGAGTACTCGTCCCCCCCACCCCCCCTCGGCTCAACAAAACTTCCGATGTCAGCGGAATATCGGGGTGGAAGGATGCTTGTGCGAAAAAAAATTGTCGGGAACAGTAGTCCCCAACCAAACTTCTGATGTTAGTTGAAAATCCGTGTGGATTGATTTGTCTGCAGACATTTTTTTTTAAAGAGTATTCGCCCCCCCGCCCCGCTGAACAAAACTTCTAGAAATCTTCCTAGCATAAGAGGGAATGTGACACGTGACGTGGGGAGTTTTTAAGGGACAAAATTGTGTTTAGTGTTCCAACCAAAATGCAAAAACTGTTACAAGAAAGACACTCCAGCAAACGGCAACAAGAACTTGCCACTTTGTGGTTTACTTACAGAGTGCTTCATTATTTGAGCTTGGTCAAAACAATATAGTTTATTCTGTTTGTTAAACTGTTTCATTTTA
>JAGGCT020000263.1:0-18321 GCA_017654935.2 Phymorhynchus buccinoides | reverse complement strand
GTGCGGATGCAAATTTTTGGAATTTGTTCCTATTTTCTGAAAGATATTTTTGGTGGCAAATTTTCAAGTGAATTGCTCACTTTTCATCAGTGATGAAACATACATACTCGTACACACGCACGCTAGCATGCATGTATGCCCCTCTCTCTCTAACACGCATGCATGCACGTGCACATACACACATCTATGGTTGTGAGACAAAAATTAATTATGTTGTCATCAAAATGCTGATTACATCAAATAATGACTTTGTTGTTGTTGGCTTACCCTGGCTAAAAGACTCCAGGGATCACCCCAACAGCCGAAATCACTTGAACACAATAGTACAAATGTACCAGCCAGGGATGAGAACATTACGTGTGTGACCGTTTTGATTACCCCGCCACATGGGCAGCCACACTGACTTTGGGGAGAAAATAATGAGGTCATAACTTAAGAAAGTCTATGAATAAAAGGTACAATGGATTGAACAAATATAAAGAACACTCCAACCTGACACACATTTAAAAGGTAAATGCATAATAGAAATCTTAAACCCACTCATCCATGCGAGCACACAAACATACATACTCGCACACACATACACACACACGCTAGCGTGCATGTATAATAATAATAATAATTGATAGTATTTCTATAGCGCCTTTCTATAATTATTTTACACTCAAGGCGCTTCCATTCACTGATACACCCGCAGTCACACAAAGACATTATTACCCATTCATTCACCCAGGTACAAGATCAAGAAGAAAAAATTTACAAACCGAATGAGCTTCGAAAGTAGTGTGTCTTGAGTTTAGCTTTGAAAGTAGAGATAGTTGGTTCATGGCGGAGATCGACTGGGAGGGAATTCCAAACAGCAGGGGCACTGAAACTGAAACTGCGGTCACCAAATGATTTTAGATTTGTTTTTGGAACTTTCAGAAGTTTTGTGTTTGAGGACATGAGTGAGCGGGAAGGAGTGTAGGTGTGAAGAGCTCTGGAGAGGTAAGGCGGAAGGGTCTGTTCAAAGTGACGGAAGGATAGAACAGCCAGCTTATACTGAAGGCGGAACTGCACAGGGAGCCAAGGGATGTATGCCCCTCTCTCTCTAACACGCATGCATGCACGTGCACATACACACATGTGTGGGTGTGCACACACACAGTTATGCACCAAAGATGGACAAATGTTCAGAAAAATTGTATAAAAAACTGTCCAAATGTGTCTTCTACAAAAAAAAGTACGCCAGTGTTCAATTCAACAGAATATTTTTCCTTGCAAGGAAGGGACACATTTGACGTTATTAGTTTGAATTAGCCCTATGACATGGGCGTATGGCAATCATTGAAGACGCATGCAGCACACACACACACACATGTACATGCACACACACACGAATATGCACACGCACCCATACACTCCCCCACAAATATCTTTACACACATGCTCTCTCTCTCTCTCTCTCTCTCTCTCTCTCTCTCTCACACACACACACATACACACAATCAAACATTTGGCACATACATACTTGCGTGTGCATGCAAGCTAAGTCATGGGTGCTACTCTTTCATTTTTACACTGATTTCAGTATTTTTAATTTTACCAGAAACTGAACTTCAGGTTTTTTTTTAATTCATCAAAAAAACGAAAAAAAAAGAAAAATGTGACCACAAGCGATTTGGGGCGTTTTGAACTTGGTTGTTCTTGGATCTTGGAAGGCAATGTAATAATTTTACAAGGCTTATCGCACTCAAACTGTCTCTGTCTATCATTTTAACTGTGTCTGTCCTTATCTATCTCTCTTAAGTTGCCCCCCCTGAATCGTCCGACGGGGCTCTGCCCCTGTACCCTGCCGGGGCCATGGGTCCCTGGACCCCTGCCTTTCAGTTTTTTTCATTTGGGGGAGTTGCAGCCATGAAGTTTGCAGGCACAAATGCAGCCCCACAATGACTAATCCTAGACTGAAGATCAACGACATGCACCAACAAAGGGCAAGAGAAAGGTCCTGGAGCCACACACTTAAACCAGTCACCCAAATGGTCCAAATATCCGGGATGGAAAAGTAAACTATTTTCTGATTTCTTCACCGTATTAGCTTATCTTGGTGAGCTGCCAAATATAGGTGTGATTAGAATATAATGATATTAATATCAAATACTGTTTATGACTACAAAGAATCCCACACATTCAGACCATCAGGATAATGCGTTCGTAACCTGTACCTCCAGTACAGTAGAACCTCCCTTATAAGACCTTCAAAAATCCTCAAAATGGGTCCAATAATGAGAGGTGTCTTATAAGGGAGATAATTTTAATACTTACAAAGAAGCGCAATGTGTCGGAGAAGAAGGTCTTATGTGGGAGGGAGTACCATGGATCAACAGACGTATTAAAAGACTGCTGCAAAAACAGAAACGTTTATTCAAACAGGCAAAGAAGACCGGTAACTGGAACAACTACAGATTCTGCCAGAAGGAATGCAGAAGAGAATTCAGGAGGACTGAGTGGAAATACATTGACGCCACAATTGAAGAGGCCTCAAGGAGAACAGCTCCAAGCCATTCTGGTGATATGTTAAAGCAAGACGCCAGGACAACATCGGAGTAGCACCCCTCAAGAAAGGCCCCACTCTTCATAGCGACACTATCCCCAAAGCCCGACTCCTCCTACAGCAGTTCTGTTCAGTCTTCACGAGAGAAGAAGATGCAGCGCTACCGGCAATGGATGGACCAGCCTTCCCGACCATAGAAAACCTGTTGGTTGAAGTCAACGGCGTCCTGAAACTGCTGCCTAATTTAAATCCTTCCAAATTCTCAGGCCCTGACGGCATACCGAATAGAGTGCTCAAGACCTGCGCGGAATCCGTAGCACCTCCACTTACTGCCATCTTCAACCACTCTTTACAGACTGGTCAACTCCCATCAGATTGGCGCTCAGCAAGCATCACTGCAATATTCAAAACGGGCGACATGAACAGAGCAGGTAATTACAGACCAGTTTCACTGACCTGAGTGGCCTGCAAACTGCTCGAACACATTATCTGTCGGCACCTTCGGAATCATCTAGAAAAGCGGTATGGAATCCTGACGCATAAAAATCACGGCTTCAGGTCTGGATACTCTTGCGAGACGCAACTTCTCACCACAGTTAATGACCTCCTTGAGTTCTACGACACTGGGAAGCAGACGGACGTTGCTGTGTTGGACTTCAGTAAAGCTTTTGACACGGTCCCCCACAGCAAACTATTGCACAAAATGGACCACTACGGTGTTAGAGGCTCAATCCAGACATGGCTCCGCAACTTCCTGAGTGGAAGAAAGATGAGGGTGGTACTGGAAGGCGAGACATCTGAAGAAGCAGCAGTCGAATCCGGCGTTCCCCAAGGCACTGTATTGGGTCCCTTACTCTTTCTCTGCCACATCAATGATCTGCCGGATTCATTGAGCTCCACTGTACGACTCTTCGCTGATGATTGTTTGCTGTACCTCAAAATACAAAGCTTCCAAGACCACCTGACTCTACAGGCAGACCTCAAGAAACTGGAAGATTGGGCTCGAAAGTGGGGCATGCGATTTAACGCACAGAAGTGCTACATACTTTCCTCCAGAAACACTTCGTCCTACCTCTACAGCTTGAACGGCGTCTTCCTGAAACAAGTCAATGAGACCCCTTACCTTGGAGTTCAGATTTCAAGCGACCTGAAGTGGTCTTCCCACATCTCGAACATATGCCGTAAAGCTGGATCGACCCTAGGATTCCTCCGCCGGAATCTCCGGAATTGTTCTAGAGGATGCAGACGCCTGGCGTACATGGCATTGGTCCGATCCAGACTGGATTACAGTGCGACGGTGTGGGATCCGTACCAGAAACAGGACATTGAAAGGCTGGAGAGAGTTCAGCGCCAAGCAGCACGCTTTGTAGCCAGGGACTACAAGTCCATGAAACCAGGCTGCGTGAGTGGCATGCTCAGGACACTAGACCTGCCCCCCCTGGAGGAAAGACGCAGGCACCAACGCCTCAGCCTCTTTTATAAGATTGCTGAGGGCCTTGTTCCAGCTCTCCCAGCAGACAAGTTCCTTACCCCGGTCTCCACTAATCGTCGCAGGATCAAGCCGACCAGATTCAAGGGCTTCCAAACCACTAACATCTTGGAAAGACAGGCCGTAAACCATTCCCGTGGATTTTGTGTCCGAGAAGGGAGAACGGAGCAGTATCGTAGCTCCTTCTTCGTCAGGACTGTCACGGAGTGGAACCAACTGAGTGAGGCTACTGTCACCGCAGGCTCCGTCAGCGCATTTACATCACCATCTGAGCCTGCGTCCACTAACCACTAGATCATTAGGTCCCCACCTAATGTGTGTGGTTTTTTGTTTTCCTTTTGCTTGCTTCTGGAAGTGGGGCCTGGGCCCTTCCGGATGAACTGGGGGGTTTAATGGTCTTAACCCAGGGTAAGCAGTAGGTCTTTCTCCTTTCTATCTTTTTCTTTTAATTCTAACAAGGAATGCGCCCTCCTAGTTCCGTCGCATCTATCGTCAGACGTGGCGTCCAGAGATCCAGAATCTGTTTAGTCATGGTAAACCGAAGATCCTCAATGGAATGGCCAATCAAGTTGAAATGCTTGAGCACCAGAGTGTCCTTCTTGGCTTTGATGTCAGATCTGTGCTGTGTGAGTCTGTTTTAGTTTTTGGCCTGTCTCTCCGACGTACTGGACATCCCCACACTGCCCACAGTCCAGCAGATAGACCAAGTTAGTCGACTGACAGGTGAAGCTATCATGGACTGTAAACTTTTGCTTGGTCCGGACGCTGGTAAACGCTGTCGTTGTTTGGAGGTGGGTGGTACACACTGTGTATTTCCTGGTCTCACACCCGTGGCTGCCGATGGTCGTTGGAGTTGGTGATTGACACGCAGAGCGCGGGGGAGGCTTTGAAGGCATTAAGCTCCTTCTCAAGTTTTTGCACTTTCGTTCTCCAACTAGCAGGGGCTCTGGAGCAGCCTTCTGCATTCTGCGGCTAGTGTACAGGACCTCCATGCTTTCTCTCAGCCATTTGGTCAGGGGCGGGTTGGAAGGGTTGTGGGTAATAATGTATGGGACACGTGAGGCAAGTCACTGGTTTTGCTTTGTAATGCAAAGCCTCATTCCTTGGTATTGCCCTGACTTTCTCAATGGCTCCTTGGACAAGGGTTCTTGTGTCTTTGGACAGGGGCTTTGGGGTATCCCCTGTTGACGAACTTGTGCAGCATTTCTTGTGTCTTTGGACAAGACGAGCTTGTGCAGCATTTCTTGTGTCTTTGGACAAGGGCTTTGGGGCATCCCCTGTTGACGAGCTTGTGCAGCATTTCTTGTGTCTTTGGACAAGACGAGCTTGTGCAGCATTTCTTGTGTCTTTGGACAAGGGCTTTGGGGTATCCCCTGTTGACGAACTTGTGCAGCATTTCTTGCGTCCGGAGCTCGTACTTAGCATCACTGGAGCAGATTCTTCTAATCCTGATGCACTCGCCATATGATATGCTGCGGACGCAGTGGCGTGGATGGCAGGACCTGAAAGGTAGTACCATGTTTGCGTCAGTGTCTTTTCTATACAAATCTGTTTTGATGCGGCCATTCTTGAAGCTTACACTTCTTCTTCTTCTTCTTCGATCGCTCAGACAGTTTCCTGTCAATTATGAGCGCAGATGCGTCATGCTGCCGTTATGCGCCTAACTAAGAAATAGTTAGGCCCAGCATGTCCGACTTCGACTGGAGGAAATGTTTTTGAAAGTGCTTCATGGGGGGGTTAAAAAGGCAGGAGAATGGAGCGGTAAGGCAGAAAGATAGTAGATGACAGTAAGCAAAGGGAAAAGGCCGAGTCAAAGAGAGTGACAGATTAGAGGAAGTTACAAGCACAGAACTTCCAGAAGATGGGGGAACTATTTATACAAAAGACTCCCCCGGTATCCCCACGGGTGGAGATGCTTACACTGACATCCAAGTATGCTGTCAGACATTGCGTGCTGCATTGGGCCTCAGTTTAACAAAACACAGACTGCACGAGCGCCTTCCCAGGCAGGAGGACCCTGAGAGCTGAGGACCCGCAGGCGCTGGCCAACGACCTCAACACCTTCTACACCCGCTTCGACACCGCTGACTTCTCCACTGAGCGTGCAAGCGCTCTCCTGGAGCTGGCTCAGCGGGACGATGGAGAGGAGGTGCTGACGGAGGAGGAGGTGAGGAGACAGTTCCGTCAGGTCAACCCACGCAGTGCCTGTGGTCCTGATGAGCTGCCTGGGGTAGTGCTGAAGCACTGTCATGACTCCCTGGCGGCTGTGTTCAGGGACTGATCCCCACCATCTGGAGGTCCTCTGCCCTCATCCCTGTCCCCAAGAAACCCTCCCCATCCACCCTCAACGACTACCGCCCTGTGGCCCTGACCTCTGTCCCCTTCAAGTGCCTGGAGCAGGATGGTGCTGCGCAGACTGCTGGGGGCCACACGCCAGTTCCAGGACCCCCTGCAGTTTGCCTACAGCCCCAACAGGAGCACGGACGATGCCATCATCACCGTGCTCCACTCTGTGCTGACCCACCTGGAGCGGCCGGGGACCTACGCCAGGCTTCTGTTCCTGGACTTCTCCTCGGCCTTCAACACCATCCAGCCTCACCTGATGGTGCGGAAGCTGATGGCGATGGACGTCAATCCCCTGATCATCAGATGGCTCTGCAGCTTCTTCACAGACAGGCCTCAACACGTGGTGGTCAGGACGTCCACGTCGTCTGTCGCCTCAGCCCAGGTCCGCACCAACACCGGAGCTCCACAGGGGTGTGTCCTGTCCCCGGCCCTGTTCACACTGTATGCAGACCTGTTTACCCCTTACACAAGTCGTGAGTAGTCTAGATAGCTGAAATGGGTAGTTTGGGTGTAAAATGTGTAGTTTTATTCATTAAACCATCAAATAATGTTAACTGAAAATGAGTAGTAATCAAGAATTAAAGAGCATTATTTTCAGTTTTGAAGAGTAGTAGAGGTCCAAATTGAGTAGAATACTACTAATGTTAACTGAAAATGAGTAGTAATCAAGAATTAAAGAGCATTATTTTCAGTTTTGAAAATATACTAAAGGTCCAAATTGAGTAGAATACTACTACTCAAAAAGAGTAGAGTAAACAGGTCTGTGCATACCGCCGATTGCCGCTACACATTGGAGGGCACCCTCCAGGTGAAGTTCTCCGACAACACCTCGCTGACCGGCCTCATCCTGACCAGCGAGAGCTACCGGGGTGCTGTGGAGGCACTGGTTGGCTGGTGCAACGACAACCATCTCCTCCTGAACGTGGCCAAGACCAAGGAGATGGTTGTCGACTTCAGGAGGAACCCGCCTACGCCGGCTCCACTGTTCATCAAGGGGGAGGTGGTGGAGATGGTGGACCAGTACAAGTATCTGGGATCCATCATCGACAGCAGACTTGACTGGTCCGCCAAATCCCAGGCCCTGCTCAAGAGGGAAAACCAGCGCCTATTCTTCCTGAGGAAGCTCAACAAGTTTGGGGTTACGCTCTTTCTCCAAAGAGCTCAGAGCGCTTACAAAGTTAACTTTAGACAACAACAATAACAATAGTAATAAACACAAAACATTCAGAAATATATATTAAATATAAATCCGATACTTCACACGTGCGCGTGCGAACATGCACACGCACACACGCACACGCACACACGCACACGCACACACACACACACACACACACACACACACACACACAAACACACAGAAAATACATTCTTACCCAAAGGTTACTTTACATGCATGCGCGTACCGAAATAATGAGTGCGACCCAGTCAGCCAACACGGGTAGCACAATGCACCCCAGACCAAACTGCCAGTCGTTCTACCAGCCTAGTCCAATCCACACCACACCACCCGCATCAACCGCCCAAGACGCACCCACGACCACGGTACCAGGACCAAACAGGGCTCGGTGCAGTTAGGAATAAGACAGAGAGAAGAGGTGAGTTTTGAGCTGAGACTTAAAAAGGATAGAGTTTGTGCATGACGGACAGAGAAAGGTATGCTGTTCCAGATCACAGGGCCAACGTAAGCAAATGCACGGCCTCCCTGGAACTTCTTGCAGTATTGTAGAACACGAAATATTCTTGTGTCAGCAGAGGAGCGGAGAGACATGGAGGGAGTGTATAACTCAAGGAGTTGACAGAGGTATGGAGGAGCGGTGTTAGAAATTACATTGAAGCAGATGAGAGCAATTTTGTAGTGAATCCTGTGAGAGACAGGCAGCCAGTGCAGTTCAGACAGAAGAGGAATGACATGCTCACGCCTAGAAGACCTGTATATTAAACGAGCAGCACAATTCATTACTCTTTGAATTTTATCTGTGTGCTTTTGTGGAAGACCAGCCAGAAGAGAGTTTGTATAGTCAAGTCGGGACAGGACAAGCTTTGCAGTAGCATCTTTCGTTAAGTAATGACGTATAGAACTGATTCTCCTATGTTCAAGGTATCCAGTCTGACAGATTTTGTTTACCTGAGCACTCATTGACAAAGATTTGTTGAACACAACACCTAGATTACGAGCAGAATCAGATAAAGCAATTACATTCTCACCAACAGTTACAGAGGAAGGGTGAGATTCATGGGACTGTTTAACATCTTGGACACAACACTGAATAGAAGTTAGTAAAGGACTAACATTAGCATCTGAGTCAGACCTTTACAGCTCTGTATCGTCGGCGTAGACATGGTGAGAGACAGAGTGGGAGTTAATTATATGAGAGAGGGGCTGGGTATAGAGAATGAAAAGAACCGGGCCCAATACAGACCCTTGTGGAACTCCATATTGAAGAGGCGAAGGCTTAGAATCAAAGCCATTAACAGAAACAATATGTCGTCTTCCCTTCAAATAGGACTCGAAGAATGACAGTACAGTGCCATGGATTCAAAAAGTGTGCTGCAGACGAGACAACATGATATGATCTATTGTATCGAATGCAGCGCTGAAACCAAGAAGAGCTAGGACAGAAATTTGGTCAGAATCAGAGTCCATCAAGAGATCATTTAAAACCCGCAACAGAGCTGTCTCCGTACTGTGGTTTTGGCGGTATGCAGATTGGAATACATGCCAAAGATTGTTTTCAGCCAAATGCGTGAGAAGTTGGGACAGTACAGTCTTTTCAATCAGCTTGGACACAAATGGAATATTAGATATGGGCCTAAAACTCTTCAAAGTGTTTGGGTCAGGAGAAGGTGTTTTGAGTAATGGCCTGACGATGGCTTTCTTCAGTGATTCAGGCATAGTGCCAGATGACAAACAAACACTGATCAATTCAGTAAGACATGGAACATCATCATCAATGATTCAGGCATAATGCCAGATGACAGACAAACACTGATCAATTCAGTAAGACATGGAACAACATCATCAATGCAGTCAAAAAAAAGGTTAGTAGGGATGGGGTCAAGGTCACATGATTTGGGGGACATTTTCAGCACAGTTGCACGCACACTTTGTTCAGACACAGGTGTGAACTGAGACAACGGGGAGCCATTGAAGGCTTTCTCATTCAACACAGTGTATGGGTCAAGACCACTCAAAGCCTGATCAATGCTCTCTCTAATGGAGACAATCTTGTTGGTGAAAAAGTAACAGAAAATCTGTGCCAGTTGCTGAGGGGGGAACTGAGAAGGATATACTGACTGTTTAAGTCTACCCATCAAGTTACCAGTCACACGGAAAAGTTCTTTGCAGGTGGCAGCAGCTGATACATTAGAACAATAAAAAGTCGTCTGTGCATGCGTCACGAGTTTTGTAACTTTGTTTCACATGTTTCACAGAGTTCAGAATCTGTTTGTGAACAGTTAGACCCGATGACTCGAATCGACGCTCCTCCCGTCTCCTCTCCACCCTCAGGGCGCGTAGTTCAGTGGCCACCAAGCTGTACCATGGGGACGACTCGCGCTGGATCACCTGCCGCTGTGTCTCTGGAGCGTGGACATCGAGGACAGCTCTCAGCCGACCGTTGAGCTCCTCAAAGGACGTGGGGGTTTCTTCTCTCAGTGCGGCAGCAACATCCAGCTGGAACTGCGCCTTGTCCGTCTTCTGGAGGTCCATGACGCTTGTCTATCTTCTGGAGGTCCCTGACGGACCGGAACACCGAGCGCTTTGGGTGTTTTTTTGCAATGTCTAGATAACAAATGACAGGCACATGGTCGGATGGCATACTGAAGCAGGGAGAGACAGAGCGGAGAACTGAGTCATCTTCTCTGTAGATAATGGGATCAAGTGTGTGACCACGCTCATGGGTGGCAAAATCAACCGCTGGAGAAAGCTGGAATCCGAACAATAGTTCATGCACTTTCTGCATCGTATTATTATTGACCACGTCAAAATGAACATTGAGATTACCTGTGATTATGCTTTTGCAAGAGAGTAAGTTGCAATGTTCAAGAAGGGAAGCAAACTCAGAGACAAAAATAGCATCAGAAGACTTATTCTTCCTACTGGGGGTGGTGGTCTATAAACAAGGAAGAAATGAACGACTTGTGGGGCATTTAGGGACAACTGAACTAGCTCGAAAGAGGAATGGGTGAATGAGAAGGATGAAGTGACTGTTGCATGGTCCATAATTGTTGTTGTTGTTTGTTGAAAATTTAAGTGGTCCATAATACTGTCCCGTGCTGAAATAGCTAGACCTCCGCCCCGTGAAGCACGAGGGAAAGATCGAAATCTGCAGCCAGGGGGTGTCATTTCAACACAGCGTCCTTCATCGCCCTGGCTCTTCAACCACTTTTCCGTCAAGAACAGTATGTCAATGCTTTCCTCACAGACAAAGTTATTGACTGCCATGCGTTTGGGGACAGTACATACCCACAAACTGCACATTGTACACACACACACAGTCTTCTTCTTCTTCTTCTTCTTCTTTTTCTTCTTCTTCCAATTACTAGACAAGGCAGGGTCCTATCGCAGGCATTTGGAGTCCAACTAACTGGTCACATTAGGCAGGTGGCATTAAAAACAGGATTTTAAAACAGTGCAGTATTGCACTCAAAGTCATGTACTGGTACCTGTTTCGTGGCTTGGTGTCAACAGCAATGAGGCTACCCGTGTTCCTGGTGGATGATGGTGGGGACGGCCGTTTGGACAGCTGTGATGAGTTGTGACGACTCGTTGACGCAAAGGGCAGGGAAGCAGCAGGTCAGGTAGGACGAGTAGGCCTCGCGGCCTCTCAAGCGTCCTTTCTCTTGATTGGTTTTGTTTCCTTCTTTTTTTCTTTAAATTCAGTTGGCACAGCAGTATCAGCGAAGACAGACGAGTCAGTCAACGTTGTAGTGTAACGCTGACGATGGCTGTGGTGGGGGACACGATGCTCATCGAAACTGGTATTGGATTCAGGGACTTCACATACGTGCAGGGGGGTGGCAAAGGGAAGGGGGTGTCGCTGACAGACGTACGTACGGCCGACACCAGTACTAGTGATGATGGCGATTTTCCGTCGGTCATTTCGGCCTCCCCTTCTGGATCTGCAGCCGGTGTTTTCTTTGCATTTGTGGCGATTCCAAACTGTTTCAGTGTAGCGGTGAGGGAGGGAGAGGGGGCAGTGCGGGTATTGAGAGAAAGTAGCTGAAGGCGATAATACTGGAAATGAGGGGTGAGATAGTTTTAACCACACCACACGGTCGCAAGATTTGTTGAACACAACACCCAGATTACGAGCAGAATCATAAAAAGCAATGACATTAATTCTCACCAACAGTTAAAGAGGACGGGTGGGATTCATGGGAATTGGAAGAGGGATCAATCAATAAAGCTTCGGTTTTATCTTCGATTAGTCGTAGCTTATTCTGAAAGGTCCACTGTATAACATACGATATTGGACACAACACTGAATAGAAGTTAGTAAAGGACTAACATTAGCAGCTGAGTCAGACCTATACAGCTCTGTATCGTCGGCGTAAACATGGTGAGAGACAGAGTGGGAGAGAGGGGCTGGGTATAGAGAATGAAAAGAACCGGGCCCAATACAGACCCTTGTGGAACTCCATATTGAAGAGGCGAAGGCTTAGACTCAATGCCATTAACAGAAACAGTCTGTCGTCTTCCCTTCAAATAGGACTCGAAGAATGACAGTACAGTGCCATGGATTCCAAAAGTGTGCTGCAGACGAGACAACATGATATCATGATCTAATGCAGCGCTGCATGAGACCAAGAGGAGCTAAGACAAAAATTTGGTCAGAATCAGAGGCCATTAAGAGATAATTTAAAACCCACAACAGAGCTGTCTCTTTCGAGGGAAAGATCGAAGTCTGCAGCCAGGGGGTGTCATTTCAACACAGCGTCCTTCATCGCCATGGCTCTTCAACCACGTTTCCGTCAAGAACAGTGTATGTCAATAATACATTTATGGAATAGTTTGTCCCACAATACTGTCAATGCACCATCTGTAAATGCCTTTAAAAATCACCTTGATAAGGAATTAGCAACACTAATGTTTTCTATCAATTTGGTCATGCATTAAATTGTAAACGTAAGTGTATATATGTTACGCGTAATGTGAACAATTGCCTAATGTTGACATTATGCAATAATTTGCCTAATGTTGACATTAGAAATTCCTTTGCCTAATGTGTAAAATATGTCAAGAGTAGGCAGATATTTGCGTAATGTTAACATTAGACAACTGCTTTTTGCCGAATGTGAACAGACTTGCATAATGTGGACAGAAATCAGGCAATATATATATATATATCTCCCCCCCCCCCCCTCTCTCTCTCTCTCTCTCTCTCTCTCTCTCTCTCTCTCTCTCTCTCTCTCTCTTTTCAGAGCAATGATAAGTATTAACTCATCACAATTGATTTTTATTTGAATGTCTCCTCCCCCCCCTCTCTCTCTCTCTCTCTCTCTCTCTCCATCTCTCATCTCCTCTCTCTCTCTCGCTCTCTTCATCTCTCTCTCTCTCTCTCTCTCTCTCTCTCTTTCAGAGCACAATGATAAGTATTAACTTATCACAATTGATTTTATTTGAATGTCTTGAAAACAAAAAATGAGAAATTAAATAAAAATAACGAACAAAATAGAAATCGTATTTCTCAAAAAGAAGGAATTTTTACACCAGCACATAACATGTTCTCTCTCTCTCTCTCTCTCTCTCTCTCCTCTCTCTCCTCTCTCTCTCTCTCTCTCTCTCTCTCTCTCTCTCTCTCTCTCTCTCAACAACAAAAAGACGCCTATTGTGTACACAGGATGTCTGTTCACATTAGTCAAAATGCTCCTGCCTAATGTGAAAGCGTTGCCTAATGTCAACATTATGCAAGTTAGTTGCGTAATGTTAACATCTGGAAAATGATCCTGCCTAATGTTAACATTAGGCAATATTATTAGGCAACTGTTCACATTACGCGTAACATATACACTAACGTCAAAACTATATAAATCCACTGGCACTAAAGTCAATCAAGCTCTGTAAAAAGAAATTACACTATCGAGGGCAAAAAGTTTACAGCCTCTGTGAATCTGTCAATGCTTTCATCACAGACAAAGTTATTGACTGCCATGCTTTTGGGGACAGTACCCACAGACTGCATATTGTAGTTGTACACACACACAGTCTTCTTCTTCTTCCAATTACTAGACAGAGCAGGGTCAGTTTAGAAGTCTGGAACACTAGCAGGAACAGCTGAAAGCACGGTAGGCCTACGTACGCTAAAGTAGAGAGTCAGCTTAGAGGTCTGGAGCACTATGACGATAAGGATAAACACTAACCTGGGTGGGTGGGAGGAAGAAGGATCCTAGGAGGTAAATTGCTGGGTGACAAGTTTCGAGCATAGCTCTTCGTCAGACAGAACTTGCATTGGTGGCAGTCTGTCTGTAAGGATAAGGTCTACGAGCTGATTCCAACGGCCGTGGCAGGTATCAAGGTTGTCCCAGCGTTTGTCACCAAACTTCTGGACGAATATGACAAGCAGGCTCGGCTGACGTGGCATGGAGGGTGCATCCCAGAGAAGGAAATGTGGATCTTCTTCTTCTTCTTCTTCTTCTTCAGCGGTCGATGTAGCTGGCAGCGTCAGACTTTCAAGTTGGCCTCTCTCATTATTTTCCAAGTAGGAGTGAGGAGTGATTTCACTTCTAAGTTAGTATGTACTTGACCATTAGTTTTGATGTGCCTACCCATTTAGGTATTAGGTACTTTATAGTCACAGAGACGTCTCTGTGAAATCCGGGTTGCTCCCACCTGGAGAGTGCGTCACAGTCAGAGGCACGCCACCCAACTTTTTATTTTTTTGGCATGCGATTTTTGTGTGACTGAGGAAGGAAAAAGGGGGGGGGGGGGGGGGGGGGGGGTGTAAACTTGGATTTGACCAAAGGACAACTTTTCACGTTGCCAGTGGTTGTGACGAGTGCTAAGTGCATGGGCAACATGACACGGTATCGTCTCATCCGATAAGACTCACGTTCAGGACCGTTAAGGACTTGTGCAAAGTGAGATGGACAAATCCCGTTGATTTACTGTCATTTTTACCCACCCTGGGGATACTGGTGGGGGGGTCTTATGTATAAACAGTTCCCCCACCTTCTGAAAGTTTAGTCCTTGTAACCCCTCTTTCCCCCCCCCCCTCCCCCTTCATCTAATCTGTCACTCCTTTGACTCTGCCTTTTCCCTTTGCTTACTGTCATACTCACCACCCCATGGGGTGGGGGAGTATTATGCATAAATAGTTCAAACCAACCTTCTTGGAAGTTCTGTGCTTGCAACTTCCTCTCATCTATCACTATTTTTGACTTTGCCTTTTCCCTTTGCTCTCTTGTCATCTGCTATCTCTCCTGTCCTTACCAGGTCCATTCTCCTGCCTTTTTTTTTTCACAAGAAACACTTTTCAAAAAAGATTTCCTCCAGCCAATTCTTAGTCGGACTTGCTGGGCCTAACTATATAATTTCTTAGTTAGGCGCATAACAGCAAACATGAAGCATCTGTGCTCAGGAAGCCTGAGGCGATTATAAAGAAGATTATTTCCATTCTCAGAGATAGGCAGCTCGATGTAATACCGTTTCTGCTGGTGAGCCATCTCTCCCCGTGGGATACCGCATTTCGTAAAATATTTTCTCCGCCTACTTTCTGGAAGTTCGGTGATTGTAATTTTCTCTAATCTGCCTCTCACTTTGACTCTGCCTTTGCCCCTTTGCTTTCTATCATCTATCTTTCCGACTTATTGGTCCATTCTCCTGCTTTTTCTAAAAACAAATCTTACAAATATTTTTTCTCCTTCGAGCTCCTCCGAATTGGAATTTGTCGGCTGTACCTAGCGGGGAAGACCAGTGAAAAATGAACACCGGACACATACGTACCTTACCCATTATGGCCGTTTTTTTTCTTTTTTTTGTTTGTTATTTAAAGGGGGTATAGGGCCTGGGGAAGCGTACAGAATATGGGAGGGTAGCGCATCTGTGCGAGTGTATGGCGTAGAGGAAGAGTACAGGGTTATGGAATGATGGGAGAGGCAGGGGGATGGGGATGGGATGGAGGGACTGGCAGAAATGGGTTGGTTGGTTTGTACGTGTTCTACGTCAGTGTGCGTGCGTGGTAGCCGTTGCGAGTTACAGTGGAGGGCAGCATAGTATAGGCGTTTTTTTTGCTACTTTTACTTTTGTGGCTCTGCCTTCGACGGCTTCTAACTAAATAGGAAGAGAGAACGACGTGGTTCTATCCAAGATTGGAATTATATGAACAATTCAAGATCAAACGTTGCTAATTTTAAACAGTTTTTCCCCAAAGTAGGAGTGTGGCTGCCCACTGTGGCGGGGTAATCAAAACGGTCACACTATGTAATGTTCTCTCCCTACTGAACATTCAGATACACAAAGTTGCTCATTTAAACAGGTTTTCCTCCGGAGTCGGAGTGTGGCTAGCCCCGTGCCAGGGGCCAATCAAAAAACGGTCACACGCGCAATGTTCTCATCCATAGCTGTGCAATTTATACCAAAGTGTTCAAGTTGTTTTTGCTGTTGGAGTCGCTAAGCCGGGAACAACGACAAACATGATTTTTTGTATGTTGCTGTACAGTCATGAACATATTTTTTAAGTTCTGAGTCCCCCCGTGGGGGATACCGGGGGGGCTTTTGTAAAATAGTTCCACCTTCTGGAAGTTCTGTGCTGTAACTACTTCCTCTAATCCTGTCACTCTCTTTGACTCTGCCTTTTCCTTTTGCTTACTGTCATCTCTACTATCTGTCTGCTTTACCGTCCATCTGCCTGACTTTTTTCACGACACACTTTCAAAAACATTTCTCCAGCCAAGTCGTACTTGCTGGACTAACTATTTCTTAGCTAGGACGCATAAACAGCAGCATGAGGGATCCTGCGCTCCTAATTGACAGGAACCTGTCTGAGAGATTGCAGAAGGAGAAGTTCTGAGTAAACAAGGTGGGTTTTTTGGTAGTTTTTAAAATGAACATCTCCCTTTGATACTTTCAATGGCCTGTCTTCAAACTTTTTTTTCTGTTTTGCTGTCCATTCCTCTGGCCGTACAAGTGGCGTTGCTCCCCTCCGCTCGTTCCGATCACCATTCGCAGCTACACACACCCCGGTTTGGTTCACGTTGCAGAATCCGAGACCAGCAGTCCAGGGGAGGCGAATCTATCAGGAGGCCACAAAACCGAGGAGACACCGCACTTCTGCTGATCACTTCGGTGGAGTTCGTGGAGCCTGTTCAGGGACAACCACCCCTACTAATCCGCCTTAATGACGCCACTATTATCTTAGTATCGCGGAGCAAAGGAGGGCCCCCCCGTTACTAGGTTCTCCTCCGAGGGAGCCAACCTGGACACGACCGTCCACCGACAGCTCCCCAGAACACAAGCTGATCCCCATGACTTTGACCCGAAAGCACCAAGCATAACTGATGAAAACCGAAACTGAGGTCACCATGAGGAGCAGGGCATGCAAACCACAGATTTGAGACATTTTATTTTAAATTTTATGATGAATGGAAAATGAGGCTGATGATAACGATGATGTGATGCATTGAGTTCTGTATCTGGTCTGAGACTGCATGGCAGGTCTTGGATTCTAGCTTCCTTTCGTAATGATATCCGGCGTTTTAACCAGGCTGAAACTACAGACACGCTGCAGGTGTTGGTCTTGCAATTAGAGCAACTCTCATCAGAATCCGCATCTTTAAGCGATGAACTACTCGACTGTTGGTGGTTTCAAGTCTTCCCATTGAGCCCATAGCCACTCACTCTGGTAGGGAGTCGGTCCAGACCGAAAAACCCTCACTCTGATTGGGACTCGACCCCAAGACCTCCTCAGCCATAGTTCCTCAACGCTAACCCTACAAACCACCTGTCTTCAAACTTGCTTCAAAGGAAATAATGAAAGAACATTTCATCAGACCCAACGTACTGACAGTTTTTTGGTTATTGTTCAAAAGACAGTTTAATACATCATCAAATCTTACAACAAAGGTTGCAAATATAACCATTCACTTCACTCATCAGCGATCTGAGAAAAATGTCAACCATGCAAGGAATATTTCAGTCATTTATAAAGAAAGCAGTTTATGCAAACAAAATACATGGAATCATCCATTGTCAAATACTGCATACACGCAGCAATGTTTTTTCTCTTCAATGTTAGACAAAAACATAACTGGACGAGCTTCAAACTGGCAATAAAAGTCAAGTCAATCATTTCATAAGATAAGACAACCAACTTCCGCAAAATTTGATATATCCGCACATGATGCAAATTATTTCATAAAGTTAGTATCCTAGAGTGCAGCACCTTCTGATCAAACTGAGCAACGTATCTTTTGGACTACAAGGCGCACCTTTTAACTCATTCAAGTCGTTCCGGCCTATAGTCCAGAATTAATAGGATAGCTCTTGTCAATTTTATGCATTTGCTTCAAGGGAAGTAAATCTGTGTTCCCCTTGTCACTTCTAACTTCGCCTTCACTCCCTTAGACCACACTTTTGCCCCTGACTGTCTATTGCTTTTTGTAGTGGTTCGTTGTGGGGGAATCAATCCGTGTAGTTTTTCTTTTTATATAAAGTCTATATATCTAAAGTCTGATCTACCACCTTCCCTTATTGTCTACAACCTGAAGTAAAAAACCTGTATCTTCTTTCATTTCTCCTTTGTTTTATGTCTGTTTTGTTTGTGTGCATGCTGGAGTGATTTGTGAGTATTCTTAATAATTCAAAATCGTTGCGATGCAAATGAGTTATAATTATAAGACGCACCCTCTAAATTGCTAAAAAAAATCAGATTATGTGACTATAATTTTTCTTACAATATTATTAGTCATATATAAGCGCAAGGGGTCTCAGTCCAAGAAAAAAGTATCGCCT
>JAGGCT020002638.1:57500-70157 GCA_017654935.2 Phymorhynchus buccinoides | reverse complement strand
AGTTTGTCGTCTGCTTAGATCTAGACTAATTTAAATTTAATTGATGTAAACTTTAGGCCTCAACTTATTTCTCCAGAAATCTTTGCTACGCTTTGCGAAACATACACAGGTCACTGTTATTGTACACAGAATGGCTAAACAAAAATGCATATAATCTTTTCTTTTCCCATAAGTTTTAGCATGCTTCTCTTACTTCGGTAGTCATTGTTTATCTTGGTGACAAAGACTGATGTATTACTACGCCATTCAGAACAAACTGCAATGTTTCGTAAAGCATGATAGTTAGATAACTTAGAAACAGTGATTTGATGCAATTTTCCTTCTTATTTTTTGTGTTGATGAAATGCTTTTTGTAAAGGGCGTGGTTTTTTCCCAAGACGTCACTACGCACGCAATCACTGTAAGCCGTACAATGGCTCCAACCCACCTGCGTGCGCATCTCGACCCTTCCAACGGAAGTGTCGTCATCTTAGTCCTTATTTGTGTGTAAACAAAGTGAAAATGTTATCTAACGTGTAAAGAAAACATCCAGATGTTATAAATACAATTTAGGTAAGTTTCGAATTGGAACAGCCAAATACGCAGCATCGATCTGGCATTTTTCAAACAAAGTTAGTGACTAAGATGGCGGTCTCCCATAATATGTCGCTCCTTGTGGCCGGATATGACGACACGTGGGTACCAGCCATATCGAAAGGAGCTAAATGCGCAAAAGAAAATTGTGCTTATTTTAATTAGCGATTTACTCTGTTTCCCCCCATTTAATTTTGGTTAAAACTTTCTAGGATTGTTAAGTATGCTTACGAAAATTCGAAACAATTGAAATAGCTTTAAAAGCAATTAGTTTACGCCGTAAGCATACCTTCATAGTTTTATTCCTCCACTATTAATAAACTACTCGACCCAAGTTGCTTGCATGACTTTTTATTATCTAGAGACATGTACCATTTCAAAAATTCACACTTAATTATTATACTAACTTGTGGCGGTGCCATAGCCGATGAGGTTTAACCGAGGAGTGGTCACCGCTACAGCTATCTGTATTAATACAAAATCGGGACTTTACTGGTTTCGTACTGCCTCCGGGCATTGCCTCCAGTATTGTTCCCACCATATTTGTATTTACAAATGTCCCATATGTGTCTGATTCAGACCAAGAGGACGTAAAACTCCATTTTCGTCGTCAAAAATTCACAGTAGAATTTGCCACTCGTTTGGTACCGATATTTCGAGCGGATCACGATATATATGTGTTTTGTGCAGAGTTTGTGTTTGTTGACAGTTGAATAACACAAGATACTTCTGCAGTGGTTTAACCAAACAACACATGAAACATATCAAAATAAATGGCGCGAACCCAGCTACAATCTGGTACAAATGGATATGAAAAGTGGCGTGTGTGTGTGTATGTGTGTGTGTGTGTGTGTGTGTGTGTGTGTGTGTGTGTGTGTGTGTGTGTGTGTGTGTGTGTGTGTGTGTGTGTGTGTTACTCAATTTAACGTCCTTCCACTAAAAGTGATTCAGACAAAATTATATTGTGTTGTGATGTTGGTGTGATGAGAGTGTGTGGATGTGCCTGTGAGTGTGTGTATGCATTAAAGTAAGTAACAGGATATATATGCAGGCTTAATCATAACTCCTTCCACCCCCACCTCACTAAAATGTTAAACGTACACTTAAAGAATATAACCGAACAATGAACAATGTTAAAGATACATATTAAGTGAACATTTAGAAACAGAATCAAGAATAGAATAATTGTTTAGAATACTTGGTAGAGACAATGGTGTCGATCCATCAGTAAAACCGTCAATACCCGAATTCTGGAAAAGTTATCTTGCTTTTGGGCAATGAATCAGTAAATGACTGACACTCAAGGATTCACCACACATACATTTAACATTATTGCAATATTTTGTTTTGAATGAATTCAAGCAAAGTCTATGGATTAGACTTTCAATCTCCCTGGACGGGAAAGCAACGTGTTTTTGTAATGTTTTCCCGTTGCATCTATCATTACATTTAGTATATAATACAGTTATAATATTGAACGTCTGAGTTCATCAATAAAGTAGGGTTAATTATTATACTAACTTCACATTATCATCACATTTTCTTGAGATGTTTTATTTATAATTGAGAAACATTCTGTCAGATCTAAAAGAACATTAATTGATACAGCGTCATTAATATTTTGAGCTGTCTTTTTGCAGCTTGGTCTACCCGTTCATTTGCTGATATTCCACAATGAGAAGGCACCCAACAAAAGAGAGAGAGAGAGAGAGAGAGAGAGAGAGAGAGAGAGAGAGAGAGAGAGAGAGAGAGAGACGAGAGAGAGAGAGAGAGAGAGAGAGAGAGAGAGAGAGAGAGGAGAGAGAGAGAGAGAGAGAGAGAGAGAGAGAGGGGGGGGGAGAGAGACAGAGAAAAACAGAGAGAGACAGAAAGACAAAGAGACAGACAAAGTGTAGACACATATCATTTCACACCAAATAAACGCTCAGTTTGAATATTTCTTAGCATTAAAGAATCCTTTAGATCATTGTTCAGGCAAGAGCAGTACTGTTACGGCAACATTTTGAAATATCAAAAATCATCACGGATGTGGAAGAGTGCATGAAGGAATCCTTAGTGTCAGTTATAATCTATAATATAATACCCTAATGCCCGAAGTGCAACAGAATGTAAAAACTCGGATACCGCGTAAATGTCAGAGTTTTGCTTGTCATACAGTTCCAGAAGAACGCGCTGGGACGCGATTCCGCTATGTCGGGTTCAAAATTTTGCTTTTGAAAGTTGATTTTAAAGGCAAAATTTCTAAGACATTTTGTTTCGTCTTCGTCGCCCGAGCTGTGTTGTAAATTGCCGAATCTACCTCGGAAAACACGAAGAATGCCGAACCTCTGTTAACTTCCGCCCATTTATTTCAAGCCCTTTACTTTTCTCTGTATGCCCATGCCCCCCCCCCCCCCCTCTCTCTCTCTCTCTCTCTCTCTCTCTCTCTCTCTCTCTCTCTCTCTCTCTCTCTCTCTCTCTCTCTCTCTCTCTCTCTCTCTCTCTCTCTCTCTCACTCCCCTTCTCGCTCTCGCACAACAACAGTGTTAATAAAGTTTGTCACTGTTAACCGCCGTTAGACAAAACGGCGGGTTGGGCAAAACGGCGCCCGATTTTGAACCGCCGTTTTGTCCAAATGAAAGTTCTCATTAAAAAAAAAACTTTCTTAAATAAAATGAATAACAAGCTGACACTGGTCACTTTGGCCTAATTTTACCGTTTGAATGCTAATTAGTGTATTAGGAGATCATATGAACAATTGTTGATGTGGTTGACCAGTGGTCAGTGTCACTGACCAGTAGTCACTTTGGCCTATTTTCACTGTTTGACTGCAAATTAGTGTATTAGGAGTTCAAATGAACAATTTTTGATGTGGTTGACCAGTGGTCAGTATCACTGACCAGTGGTCACTTTGGCCTATTTTCACTGTTTGACTGCAAATTAGTGTATTAGGAGTTCAAATGAACAAGGTTTGATGTGGTTGACCAGTGGTCAGTGACACTGACCAATGGTCAACCACATAAAAAAAATAGGCCAAAGTGACCACTGGTCAGTGACACTGACCACTGGTCAACCACATCAATATTTGTTCATTTGAACTCCTAATACATTAATTTGCAGTCAAACAGTGAAAATAGGCCAAAGTGACCACTGGTCAGTGACACTGACCACTGGTCAACGACATCAAAATTTGTTCATTTGAACTCCTAATACACTAATTTGCAGTCAAACAGTGAAAATAGGCCAAAGTGACCACTGGTCAGTGACACTGACCACTGGTCAACGACATCAAAATGTGTTCATTTGAACTCCTAATACACTAATTTGCAGTCAAACAGTGAAAATAGGCCAAAGTGACCACTGGTCAGTGACACTGACCACTGGTCAACCACATCAACAATTGTTCATATGATCTCCTAATACACTAATTAGCATTCAAACGGTAAAATTAGGCTAAAGTGACCAGTGTCATTGGTCAGCTAGTTATTCATTTTGTTTAACAATTTTTTAAATTTTAATGAGAACTTGTCAAGAATGAGTTTTTATTACTCCAACTTTCATTTGGACAAAACGGCGGTTCAAAATCGGGCGCTGTTAACCGCCGTTTTGTCCAAATTCCGCCGTTTTGTCTATAAACAAAACGGCGGGGTTAGAACCGCCGTTTTGTCCAAATTTTCTATTATGATTTGGACAAAACGGCGGTTCAACAATCCGCCGTTTTGTCTATAGACAAAACGGCGCCCGATTTTGAACCGCCGTTTTGTCCAAATGAAAGTTGGAGTTATAAAAACTCATTCTTGACAAGTTCTCTTTTTTTTTTAAATCTTTGTTAAATAAAATGAATAACAAGCTGACCACTGACACTGGTCACTTTGGCCTAATTTTACCGTTTGAATGCTAATTAGTGTATTAGGAGATCATATGAACAATTTTTGATGTGGTTGACCAGTGGTCAGTGTCACTGACCAGTGGTCACTTTGGCCTATTTTCACTGTTTGACTGCAAATTAGTGCATTAGGAGTTCAAATGAACAAATTTTGATGTCGTTGACCAGTGGTCAGTGTCACTGACCAGTGGTCACTTTGGCCTATTTTCACTGTTTGACTGCAAATTAGTGTATTAGGAGTTCAAATGAACAAAGTTTTGATGTGGTTGACCAGTGGTCAGTCACACTGACCAATGGTCAACCACATTTTAAAAAATAGGCCAAAGTGACCACTGGTCAGTAACACTGACCACTGGTCAACGACATCAAAAAATGTTCATTTGAACTCCTAATACACTAATTTGCAGTCAAACAGTGAAAATAGGCCAAAGTGACCACTGGTCAGTGACACTGACCACTGGTCAACCACATCAACAATTGTTCATATGATCTCCTAATACACTAATTAGCATTCAAACGGTAAAATTAGGCCAAAGTGACCAGTGTCAGTGGTCAGCTTGTTATTCATTTTATTTAAGAAAGATTTTTTAAAAATGAGAACTTGTCAAGAATGAGTTTTTATAACTCCAACTTTCATTTGGACAAAACGGCGGTTCAAAATCGGGCGCCGTTTATTCCAACCCGCCGTTTTGTCTATAGACAAAACGGCGGATTGTTGAACCGCCGTTTTGTCCAAATCATAATAGAAAATTTGGACAAAACGGCGGTTCTAGCCCCGCCGTTTTGGCGGAATTTGGACAAAACGGCGGTTAAACATCACCAAGTTACGCAAAATTTGCTCAAATTTGCTTCCAGTATTGCATCTTTATTCTTTAGTATGTGGTATGTGGTAACTGTCTTACATTCACAGACAGCATAATATATGTTCTATGAATGTAACATTTAATAAATTATCTTTGCATTTCAAAACAATTATTGTAAAAACTAATCATTAGTGAAAAAAACCTGACTGATTAATTTAATTGTCATCAATATAAAAAGTATTTCAGTACACATTATCGATTGAAATGTTGAACACAATTGGCCCTCAAAGACAAAAAGACAACTTATTTTATTTTCAAGTTGATTTTATTTTTTCTGAGACAACTTATTTTATTTTCAAGTTGATTTTATTTTTTCTGAGACATTGAGATAATAATGCCTTGTTATGTACAGCGTTGTATACCTTTCTCTCTACGTATAATAGACTGGACTGGAACCGATTTATTGTCATACTAACTATAAAAGTTGTACTGACATTGCAAAGAAAGGTATAACAAAAAATGAAATTCAATAAATAACAAAGAAATTGAACAAGAATTAAACTGCAAACAAAAACTCTATTAACCAATCTCTCTCTCTCTCTCTCTCTCTCTCTCTCTCTCTCTCTCTCTCTCTCTCTCTCTCTCTCTCTCTCTCTCTCTCTCTCTCTCTCTCTCTCTCTCTCTCTTTCTCTCTCCGTATTTTCGCTTATAATAGAATTTTTGCTGATGATTTGTTGTCATTGTTGTTTTTCCTTTTGTAACCCCCTCCCCTCTGACATAGGTAGAAGGCCTGGATCAGTAAACTTTGTGAATTGTGTGAATCTCTCTCTCCCTCCCTCTCTCTCTGTCTCTCTAACTCACTGTCTTTCAACACCCCCCCCCCCCCCCCCCCCCCCCCCCCCCCCCCCCCACCCCCCCCCCCCCCCCCTTAATCCATAACACATTTTTACTCCATTACTTTAGTTCTCAATCACACAAACACAATAACCCTCTCATTGACAATTTATCGCAATCATTTTGTACGATCCCTTATTCTACCGCCAACTTACTAACACACACACACACACACACACACACACACACACACACACACACACACATACACACACACGCACACGCACGCACACACGCACGCACTCTACGTATACATCTACATTAGGGTACTAGCAATCTATATTCTAAGTTTGAAGCACATCAGTCACACAGTTAGTCTAAAACAATTGATTAATCACCCATACTCACAAAAAACAGATATTTTACGCTACTATGTAAATAACGGTCAAACAGACACAATAAGCTACTCGATCCAAACTGTTGTAATGACTTTTTAAGAACTAGGGGTATGTACCATTTAAGACATCCTCATAAGAAAATACCACTCGTTTGATACCACAGATTTCTTTACACTGTGGTCAACTAACAATAAAGAAGGAAACTTTTACCGTTATCTGGCCGTTATCAACTGTCATTTAAACCAATTCCGTAGCTACATTTATTTAATTTTACGGTAAATCCTATTTGACATATTTTAAAGCAAACAAATGTAAAATTGGCCCAATACATATTTTACATAATCAACAATACAAACATTCCATCGCATTGGATTTTTTGGTCGTTAAAAACCGTTATTTATACATATTCTTTGCAAGTGGTACAATAACATTCAAAGAGGCCGAGATTCAGCACATATCCACCCAAACAGGTACTTTCATGTACTTTCCGACTTTCATGTACTTTCATGTACTTTCCGACCATGTACTTTCCGAGATATTACACCACAAAGATTTTCCGTTTTTTACGGTTAAATCCGTTGCTGTTTAATTTGAGGCAAAATGGCATAACCGACATAATCTTTGATACTTGGGGAATTATTCTGCCATTTTCATGTTGATAGGTTAGATTATCTGCAATTTACAGTCATTTAGGATTGTGGCATAACGTATAGAGGCACCTATAGTGCCAATGTCACATATAATAATTAAATAATTATAAAATAAAATGAACGGTGGAAAAGCGTCTGATGAATCATTTCGCTTAAGAACATCGCATAGATTATCTGAGTGCAAATTCTGCCGTTTGAATTTAAATTTGGCTTGTTCAGTGTAAACAACAACCATTGCTTTTATTTTGGTGTGCTATTTTTTCTAATTTTGAAAAGGGAGATAATTATCGCCTAGATTTATACACCTTTATTTTTCGATCTGCATTTTCATACGTGTATTGGCAATCTGTATGCAAAGTTTGAAGCAAATTGATCAGCTAGGTACATTAGAACAACTGATTTATCCCATAAACCCAAATAATTTACTGTTTTGCACCACTATTTAAAGACTTAAAATTTATCAACCAAAAAAAGGAATGGTTTTAGCAAAAAAATAGTATAAGTGCATGGCTTTGTACATCGATTTCTCAGCACATATGTAGATTTACACCCTCCTGCTCTATTTCTTGGTTCCTTCCGTGGTTAGGGATAGGGTTAGGGATAGGGTTAGGGTTAGATGGTCTTTTCTTTTGCCACAAGCATCTGTTTTTTTGGTCAAAATCATCTCTCTTTTTTGGAGCATTAAATCGCTGCCCTATTTAAATAACGGTCAAAAACGCTTAATAAGCTACTCGACCCAAGTTGCTTTCATGACTTTTTATTATCTAGAGACATGTACCATTTCAAAAATCCACATTAGAAATTGCCACTCGGTTGGTACCAGGAACGCCCCTTTTGGCTTCGGGATCATGAGCTATTATGGGTATGTGAAATTTGAAATATTAAATGATTTCGCCGAATGTTTGGTAAAATATGGCCGAAAAACCGCGGAATCGGCGAAATTTCAATTTTGAATATCTCAAAAACGGCTGAACGGATTTCGTTCACATTTTCAGAATTTGCTAAAAAGTAGATTTACAAAACTTCCGTTATAACACCGAACCGGAAGTGCCCCAGCTATGGTCAGCCAGCTTTTATTTGGTTCACGGAATATCCAAAACCGGAAGTGACGTCACAAAACTAACTATTGGATTTTGTAGCCCTTAGGCCAGATTCACATTAGACGCGTAAGTTCCGTACGGAAAACCCTAAATAAGTGGAATAAAGAAGGATAAAAGTTTACGCATATAGGGGGAATTCGGACACGTGCGCAAATCTTTTCACTTATTTATGGATTGCGCACGGGTTTCCGCATGGAATATCCGCTTAGGTGTGTACACGGCCTTACTCTGGCCCAGGTCTGAAAGGAGTTTGTTGACGATATGTTAAATAGTTTGGAAGTTATTCAAATGTATGTAAATTGGTTGTCACTTTCACTAATTCGCACATATGGATTTTTTTTCTCCATCTGATTTCGCTGAAATTCGCAGGAAAATTGAAAGACACTATTCGAATGCCCGATTTCCGATATTAAACCGATTGGCCAAAATTCTGCTGAAATATGGCCAAAAATGGCAAATTTTAGCAAAACTTTAATCTTCAATAACTTGGAAACGGCTGCACGGACTACTTTCATTTTTTCAGTGTTTACTAAGGAGTAACATTGCAATACTTGGTTATAAATTCGAACCGGAAGTGCCAACATGAAAAAATTGCCAAATATGGCAACATTTAAATTTTGAATAACTTGCAAATGCCTGTTTAGGGAGAGAATCCTGTCATGTTTGCTCTCAAAGGCAAACATAAGCCCTCTAGTTATTATTATTATTATTATTATTATTATTATTATTATTATTATTATATTATTATTATTATTATTATTATTATTATTATTATTATTGTTATTATTATTATTATTATTACTATTATATTATTATTATTATTATTATTATTATTATTATTATTATTATTATATTATTGTTATTATTATTATTATTATTATTATTATTATCATTATTACTAATATTATTATTATTAAAGAGTGAGGCGTTAATGTTGAGAGTTTAACAAAAAGTTAAGCCGCTTGAAAATATGTAGCTCTGGAGGTGTCTCAGTACATCGTGTTAATTTTCAATGTTTGCGTGCGCGTTTTAACCATACGATCACAGTGCACACAACATTAATGATGTGTGTGTGTGTGTGTGTGTGTGTGTGTGTGTGTGTGTGTGTGTGTGTGTGTGTGTGTGTGTGTGTGTGTGTGTGTGTGTGTGTGTGTGTGTGTGTGAGCGTGCGTGTGTGTGTGCGTGCGTGCGTGCGTGCGTGCGTGCGTGCGTGCATGCGTGCGTGTGTGTGTGTGCATGTCATTTGTGTCCGATTATGGCATCCAGATAGCAGATTAAGCTACTGCTATTCCGGAGGACTATGTTGTTTATAGTGGAGAAGCCTGGCCTAAGTAAAACTTTTAATGCTTCCTAGTTTGGGAGTCATAGACAAAAGACTAAACTGTATCGTGACTTTCATTTACAACAGACACAAACATTCATTGTACAGCTCTCGGATTACTATTAAGTTACCCCCAACTTCAGGCTAATGTTAGTCAGCCAATGATAAAAGCCGTTTTCGGACAGGCCCGTGCAGTATGCTGCGAGTATCGGTGTATATAGAGTAGTCCACCTGGTGGAGTGGGGGAAAGTGCGCCAGTCAGGGTCATCCAGGGCTAACCTCTGGCTTAAGTGGCGAAATCTGACACGCATCTGTGCTTTTTTCTCTCTCTTATCACCTGGCCAGAAAGTGATGGGTCAGAAACAAAGGGTCTGTCACCTGAACTGCATCCCCAAAATACCTCTTATTTTTCTTCTTCATCTTTTTCTTCTTCTTCTTCTTCTTCCCACCCGACTTTTATTTCATTTTTGTTCTTCTTTTCTTCTTCTTTTTCCTATAGAGGGCGGCGTTATTTCGGTTTATTACTTTTGCTCTGGTGAAAAACTTGTAGAATAAAGACAATAAATGTTTATAGTGGATGGGGGTTTCTGCATAAGTCCAACTTTCTACGACTTATTGTTACTTTTACAATGTCATACGAAACAAGATAAATGGGGGAAAGCTAAAGAAGAAAGAATCGGGTAAAGATTAAAGTTATGGTCATTTTTTTCTCCTCTATGATACAATCATTGATAGTTTACATTGGCAGTTTACAAATGCAAATGCAATTCACGGAACCCAGTAGCATTTTAATTTTTTTTAAAGATAAAATAGGGCCTACTTATTCTTCAACATCAGTGGGTTTTTTAATACGAGTAACTGTTTCAGTTTATTCCATAAAAAAATAAATAAAGGGATTTACTATTACTCTCACACGTGTTAGTTACTATTACTCTCACACTCTCACACGTGTTAGTTACTATTACTCTCACACTCTCACACGTGTTAGTTACTATTAGTCTCACACGTGTTAGTTACTATTACTCTCACACGTGTTAGTTACTATTACTCTCACACGTGTTAGTTACTATTAGTCTCACACGTGTTAGTTACTATTACTCTCACACTCACACGTGTTAGTTACTATTAGTCTCACACGTGTTAGTTACTATTACTCTCACACGTGTTAGTTACTATTACTCTCACACGTGTTAGTTACTATTAGTCTCACACGTGTTAGTTACTATTAGTCTCACACGTGTTAGTTGCTATTAGTCTCACACGTGTTAGTTACTATTACTCTCACACGTGTTAGTTACTATTACTCTCACACGTGTTAGTTACTATTACTCTCACACGTGTTAGTTACTATTAGTCTCACACGTGTTAGTTACTATTACTCTCACACGTGTTAGTTACTATTACTCTCACACGTGTTAGTTACTATTACTCTCATACGTGTTAGTTACTGTTACTCTCATATTTTTTTGCCCATGAATTACTTTGGCTTTTGTGTATTGAATTTTTAAATTTAGTTTCTCCAAATTTGTGGAGTACATAATAGTATTAAATGTTTTGTCAATAAGAGTTTTGAACATATTTAGTGATGATGCATTTACAGTTTCATGAGATAGATTGTTCCATGCAGTTATTATTCTGTTAGTAAAAAGGTTTTGAGCTGAACGACTGTTACTTAGGTTTTTTGTTCGTTTGAAATTATACCCTCGTATTATTTCCTCATCAGATAGTAAAGTTTTCATAAAACTTGTTAAGAATTTTATACACCTCAATCAGATCAACTCTAAGACGTCTGTATTCCAAACTAGGTATTCTCAGATACCTTAGTCTGTCTTCATAGTCCATATTTCTGATTCCAAATCAGTTTTCGTAAATCTTCTTTGAACACCTTCTATATGATCAATATGTTTTCTTAAATGAACACCAGACAGGATTTCCATACTGTAAAAGGGGCATATATATTGTAATATTTTAAAAAGAGGTACCATAATTTCCTTTGATCTATTGGTTATTGTTCTGATTAGGAGTCCAGCAGTACGGTTTGCTTTGTTTTAACAATATCGTTGATATGTGGTTCAAAAGATTGTAATGGATCAAATATAACACCCAGGTCTTTCTCCGCATTTGTGCTCTCAAGAACCCTTCTGACACCACCATCATTCATAAATACTCATGCATGGAGTTCTTTTTTCCAAGATGCATCACTTTGCATTTTTGACTATTAAAATTCATCAGCCACTCTTCTGACTGGATTTTTTCTTTTGATTCTATATAATCATTTAGTGTGGAATAGGCTTTTGTATCATCTGCAAATAAACAGCATCAACGGGCACACCATCATCCAGCGAGGATATCCAATCATTAATCGTCACTAACAACTGTGTTCCACCTGGCATTACGTTAACATCTCTTAATAATTTAAAAACTTCGGGATTTTCTTGGTACTGCAGTATCTCCAGGATCGTCCCACTATCTGTATAGTTATCAATGCCCCATATGTACCTGTTCCAGGCCGGAGGACGTTAAAAACGAACTTTCACTGTGTGACACAGGAACGACCTTTACTTTAGTAAAAACCAAACTGATCTTCTTAAAGCAGATTTTTTTTTATATCAAATGTTCACATGAGGCGTCACGAATAAATCCTTCAAACACTTTACAAACAATTGACGTCAATCTCACTGGACGTTTTAGCATTGCTGGTAAAGTATTGGAATACCAACATTCTGTCAAAATTCCTTGGAATTTTTATCACAGATATTTTATCATGGAAAAAACATATTGACTACATGTTGGCAAAGGCAGGGAAAAGTCTGAATTTTCTTAAAATCGTTAGTCAGTATGATTGGGGTCAAGAAACAAGTACTTTGATACACCTAGCAACATCCTTAGTGAGAAGCAAATTGACTTATCGGGTGTTTTGGCTATAATCTGGAACCTATGCAGCTCCCTGCACCCCCGGCGAGTCCGGCCCTGCAATGGACTGACCATATGTTGTCGACCAGACAGGCAAACAGGCAGGCAAACATGCAGGCATACAGACAAAAGACAGGTAAGCTTCACCAAGATGTGCAGCAGATCTGTTAGATCAATAGACGCTGTGTGGCCTTGGTCTT
>JAGGCT020002638.1:50000-52500 GCA_017654935.2 Phymorhynchus buccinoides | reverse complement strand
TACTACTACTACTACTACTGCTTCTACTACTACTACTACTACTACTACTACTACTACTACTACTACTACTACTACTACTACTACTACTACTTCTACTACCACACCCCCCGGTATCCTCACGGGGGAGAACCATCATAAAAACGTTCGTTGAAATATTGAATAAATGACAGAATAAGATAGAATATGTTGGGTTTATCTTTTAAAGTAACTTCAAATCCCTGACACAAACAGAATTGAAATTCCACAAAACATGACTATGCACCAGTGTATGTACAAAACTAACATGCTATAAATTCAGAAAAGCGTTTGTAACACGCGAGAACTCTCGTGATGCTTGCCATTGGTAAATAAACAAAATTAATGTGACTAGAAAGGGATCCAAGGAAAAAGCATCGTTTAAAGACCCACTGACCCAGCAAAATTAAGTCCCTTGATTTTTTTCTGGCCAGGTGTGACCCACATCCAAATTCCCCAACTTCAAATCGAGGCTGCTCTTCAAAGTGATGTTTCGTTTTCAATTTGGGGTAATTTGTATGGGGGTCACACCTGGCCAATTCTTACCAGCGATAAGAAGGAAAACACGTAAAAACGCTGATTTTCACACGTGACGTGGTGGGTCTTTAACAAAAACGATAGTGTTTTTTCTCAATGAAGCGCCTTACAACTTTTTGCCCATTTACAAGGCAAGAAGTGCATTCTGTTTGCCGTTTAATCGTCGCGAAGTGACTGTTTCTGAAAAGTGGGCTAATCATCCTTCAGCAAATGCTCGCCTTCCTAGCGGCAAGAATGGTCAATAAAAATGCATCAGACCGCCCAGCAAGCGACAAATTCTATCGTCGTGGCCCCTACAAAACGAGTTTCAGGTACGTGCGTTATTTCGGCGCAGCAGCAGAACTTTTAAAAACCCAGCAGGGAACCTTGATCCCTTTACAGTGTTATCAAAGACACGCAGTATGAAATTCTATACCGAGCTTTTTGGTGTTATCAGGGTGGAAAATTGAAAAGGACACAGTGAGGCCTCTCCAGAATTGAACGGCTGACAAGAGACGTCAATCCCCGTGATGAAGACAACCAGACAGGTGGGTCTGTATGGCATTCTACGTGTAAAAAAAGTCTTTTATTTTTCAATATCCTAAATAATGCATTATTTAGCTAAATGAAGCATTATATAGCTAAATAATGCATTATTTAAGCATATAATGCATTATTTGCAAATATTAAAAAAAATATACTCCTTAAAAGAGTTTGCTACTTTTGACAATTAAATAAAGTATCGTATGCTACAAATAAGACTTATTTACTAAATAATGATTTTTGTCTGCAAATAATTGATTGTTTATAAATAATTTATTTTATTCAAAACCATCCACTAAACAATTCATTATATGCTACATAATGCAACATATCTACCAAAGGAATGATTGTTTACTAAATAATTATTATTTACAATAACTTCGTCTAAATAATTCATTATTTAAAACAATGCGGGCACTGTGGCCTAAATAATTCATTATTTACAGATACGTCAACTAAAATGCCAGCTCTCGTTTAGCTGGTTAACTTTGTTTTGTTTTTTTAAACTAGCAAGAGGTTTTATAATATTATTATGATGATTACAATGTCGGTTTTATTTTCACCACTATTATAAGTAGGTCTATGACCTACGCTGCATACGCTTGACCTGCGTAAGTAGCAAGTGTTAAATCGACCATTTCTTGTGAAATTCCCATTTCTATTTTTAGTATCGATTCTATCCTAACATTGTTCCTTGTTTGAATGTTTCACGTAAAGATGTTAGAGTATTCTATTAGTTTTTCAGTGCATTTGAAACCACAATGTGTTTTAGTTATTTCATTCTAGTATGGCTGCTTGCGTTCTTCTTCTTCTGTGGTGGTGGCCAGCTTTAGCGGGTGACCAAAAAAAAAAGAAGCAGAAAAGAGAGAGAAAAAAAGACAAAAATCAGCTATCACACATAGTCTACTAGAATTTACTTGGGTCCAGTAAAAAAAAAGATGCAGCAAACAAAATTCTAAAAAATCCTATTTCTGGACTGGGATGGGGATATTTACAGGGAGCTGACGACAGCTACTAATTTTCACGTTCGCCCCAGGAAGCTGGGAACTAGCCGACCCTAGACACTCGATACGGCAGTGCCCAGGTCACACACACACACGCGCGCGCGCGCACGCACGCACGCACACGCACACGCACGCACGCACGCACGCGCACACACACACACACACACACACACACACACACACACGCGCGCGCGCACGCACATGCACGCGCGGACAGCAGATTCAATCCCATACTCATGGTACTGATTGAAATCTATATTTAGCGCAGAGAGCTTCAGCTAGAGGGAATTTGGGAACTAGCCGACGTTCAATGGTACCAAAGGCTTTGCATGGAGTCTACCGTTGTCTTTTAACATTAGTTGTCTTTTAACATTAGTCATTAGATGATTGTCTGCACTTCTGATCGAAGTTCCCGCTGACCA
>JAGGCT020002638.1:35000-45000 GCA_017654935.2 Phymorhynchus buccinoides | reverse complement strand
AGGAGCATATTTTTGTTAATATTCGCAAATAATGCATTATATGCTTAAATAATGCATTATTTAGCTAAATAATGCTTCATTTAGCTAAATAATGCATTATTTAGGATTTTGAAAAATAAATGACTTTCTTTACACGTAGAATGCCATAGGTCTGTGGCTCTGGTTCTGGGATGTAGGCGTCTGTCTTTGGTTCATCGTCCCATGGGCGCCTTCACCGGCTGACAAAACGAAACAGTCAGTGTTGGGGGCTATAAGGGTGGTGGTCCGTTCTTTTCTGGCAAAACAATCTGGGATTATCGAAAGGGGTGGTCGGTCTTCTGGGGGGAAACCCATGACTAAGTTATCCTAATCCCAAACCTACATTTCCCCCATTCCCTTACATCCCTCACTCCTTACTTTCGCAGTGGTTTACTTTTTGTATATACTCTTTTTTATCCATCCCCTCTGATCCACCCACCACTGTGCTTTCACATTCGCACTAACACACGTGCGCATGCGAATATACTCGCACGCACACACACACACGCACACACACACACGCACACATACACTCACTAATATATGTCTAATATCACTTCTAAGTGAAAAGACGTTAAATTAAAGAACAACAACAACTCAATAATATGTTGTCTTGCATTTCTCCTTTTTCTTTGCAATTTTTTTTATAGATGGCATGATGCAAAAAAGCATTTTATGTGCTTATTTAAATAAAATTTGACTTTGACTTGACTCTCTCTCTCTCTCTCTCTCTCTCTCTCTCTCTCTCTCTCTCTCTCTCTCTCTCTCTCTCTCTCTCTCTCTCTCTCTCTCTCTCTCTCTCTCTCTCTCTCTCTCTCTCTCCCTCTCTGTCATTTTCATGAGAAGATCACTGGGAGGTTAATAATTGCTGCATCAGCCCAAAACAAACGAGGATGAGCTCGTATTAGACACTCAGTAGAGTCCCCCTCTTAACACCATTCCAGTCGCACGAATGCACCCTTGGGCGTTTGCATGACTGTGTATATATCAGTATGTAATCAGTTCAACTTCAGTGCATGCCCATTTTTAGAAAACTTTCCAAGAAAATGAAAGAGAATGACCAAAGCTTGTGATAATGGTTACTAGAAAGGCGCCGTATTTTGTGGACTATAAGGCCGCATACCCAAAATGTTTCACTGAAATATGATTTTGTTGTTATATTTCCTACTATATTATTTGTCACATTATAAGGCGCATGTCTGAGGAAAAAAAGTATGGCCTTATAGTCCGTAATTTACAGCTAAACCCGCATATAAGAAACTCGCTTATAAGAAAACTCGCTTATGATCAAGCAATTTTTTTTTTCCCCGGCCGAACTCCTTCTTTCTTATGTATTATCAAAACTCGGATATAAGGAAACCGCTTATAAGAAAACTCGGTTATAATCAAGCAAATTCGTTCTCCCATCCGCAATGTAAACTCGGATATAAGAAAATGATTTCATACAAGGGAGTTGGTTTGCAGTTCATTTTCTTATAAGCAAGTTTGATTTTCTTACAAGCGATTTTTTAAAAATTAGGGCATGAACTGAAAGGATGTTCCAAAAACTAAACTGCAGTCTTCCAACAAAACAAACAAAAAAGAGGAAAATTTCCCTCCGAGCAGCTACGTCACAGACACTCTAACTGGCACTTGATTGCAAGACTAACTGAGTTATTTTTGTTCCTTAAATTTATACTTTCCTTCAGTATTCTGTACAAAATAAATGCTGAGCAGAAGAAAAAATACGAATGTCTGTACTTTTGTGTTAGTCGTAGTGAGACTATAGTAGCCTACCTTAATATAGAAAGATACAGCCGAATCCGCTTATAAGAAACTCGCTTATAAGAAAACTCGCTTACAATGAAGCACAAAAAAAATTCCCTGCCAAACTTCTTCTTTCTGATGTATGATCAAAACTCGGATATAAGAAACTCGCTTTTAAGAAAACTCGGTTATAAGCAAGCAAATTCCTTCTCCCATCCACAATGGAAACTTGGATATAAGAAAATTATGTCATAGAAGAGAGTTGGTTTGCAGTTCATTTTCTTATAAGCGAGTTCTATTTTCTTATAAGCGAATTACCATTCACAACATTTTCTTAAAGACCCACCAGATCACGTCTCACGTTTTCTGTTCTGTTTTTGTTTTTTTCCTCCTTGGTTTTGCATTTTTTTCCTTTTTTTAATGCACCAAATTAGGTAAAAGCATTTTCTCTTTGTTTTATGTTTCTGTTTGTCTTTTAGTTTCTTTCTTTTTTTTTCTTTTCCCCCCCCTTTTTTCCACATTCAACTCGGTTATAAAATCAAAAATCAAAATGTTTTCTTATTATATCCGAGTTTTGGATAGAAGAAAACCCGGATATAAGAAAACAAAAAAATATCTCCCTTCGATTATCTTATAACCGGGTTTTACTGTACAACAAAAAAATTGTCAATCGCATGATGACAATGCGACCTTTTATTACATAACCTATTTGACCTATAAAAGCACCAAAAAATGTAACAGAGTGAAGACTATGTTGTATAATAATAATTACAGTTATTGCACACGTTCGAAAATGTTCCTAGTCCTAAAAAAAAGAAATTGTTACTATGTGTTCATTATCATCCTTTTTAATAGGCAAAATATGCCAGTTGGAGAAAAGTGTCAATACAACTAAATCGAGGGTTTGCTGGCCAGATGTCATGTGAGAGCACGTGTGGTGGGGTTTGCTGGCCAGATGTCATGTGAGAGCACGTGTGGTGGGTTTGTTTTGGGGTGGCTTTTGTTTCTTTGTTGATTGGTTGTATTGTTTTTATCTGTTACTGTTTGTTATTGTATCTAGACTATGTATGACAATAACACTAACGGTGCTGACTGACAGAAGAAGAACAGATCACTGAAAGAAAACGAGAACTGAGAGGTTTTATCAGGCCAGCTGGCAAACGGTGCTATCGCTTTTTCCAACGCTAATGACTCATATAATTACCCGCCTGTTGCTAGACTGGAGCAGTATGGGGAAAGAGAGGCTGCTCGGGAGGTGGGTAAAGAGTTCTTGTGAGAAACTGTGAAGTCAGTTTTCATCATAAGCTATCTCCTTGGCAGTTAGAGCCATTATCTCCCCTGATGGCTGGGCCGACGGGCCTAAGGGGCATGCCAAGGGGAACGACTCGCAGGCCAAAGTTTGTCATTTGATAGCGACATGTTGCAATTTTTTTAGTTCCCGAGCGAAGCTTCGGGAAGTATTGTTTTTGTTTTATCCTGGTTTTTGTTTGTTTGTTTTGTTTGGAATACGTGTATGTACATGGCAATTTCGATAAACATCAGTTATAAAGCAGGCTTAGCTGTACTGTGATTTAGATTTCATCATTGTTTTTTTACCAGGACTAAGAGATATGCCTCGAAACGTCAGTATTTGTTATTGTGTTTTAGTTTTCATTTGGATTTCTTGAACAACAATTTTTTTTCTCAGTTTTAAATCACTTACAAATCCTGCATTGATTTTATTTTTATCGCATGTACTGTGAACATTTTGGGATAGACGTATACATTTTGCATGCTGCTATTACCCCCGCGCTCGCCCCCCCCCCCCCCCCTCCTCTCTCTCTCTCTCTCTCTCTCTCTCTTAAAAAACTCTAAATTATACGTCGCCTTTGTTGACTTTCATAAAGCCTTTGATTCTGTGCACTGGAACACTCTCTGTCCAGGAAATCTGGCATTGATGATGGGAAATTGTACAAGGCCTCTCCCCCCACACATACACACACATACACACACGCGCACGCGCGCGCGCGCGCACACACATACGCACACACACACACGCACACACACACGCACGCACGCACGCGCACACGCACACAACACAACACAGTCAAATATGTGACCCATCACCACAAAGTGGGTCTTAAGGTGAAAATGGCAGATTTTAATATATTAGCATTTACATAATCTGCAAACATTTACCGTTCTTTTGATATATGATTTATTGCTCTACTACAAAAAATGAGGAAGTTATAGGGTGTTAAAGAGGGTAACCCAGCAGATGGCCGTTTTGAGAAAACGGGGTGCAAAGATTTTTGACCCATCCTAGGCCTAGCACTAGTCACTGACTAGTGTAGCAGTCGCCGAGTCGGAATCGTAGTAGTAATTTTGGTGTTTTACGTCCTCTCAACCCGGGAAGGCACATATGGGACATGTATATTAGTAGGGTATGTGAAAAATAAAGAAAACAACATTTAACAGGACATACAGGGACAAAACATAGACATTACATATAATTGGGAGGGGGGGGGGGTGGTGGAATTCTCTGTGTGCGCAAGTTAAAATGTTCTTTTGATAAGATTGGGAAACCGAGTTCGCGTTAAAACAGATTACGAATCGTGATTCTTAATAAAAGAATCTATGTGTGTGTAAAATGTTGTATTTTTTTAAAAAGCTTGTCTGACCCAACCTACAAATTTCTGTACATTAAAATTCCAGGGCTACTGGATTTAAAAATCGAGAAATATCTTTATTTTATTATTAAAAGCCTAATATGGCCCATAGTTATGTTAAAATTTATATTTACAAATATTTATTTAACTCATTTACAAAAAAATTATGGCTTGAAATTTCAAGTCAAAGGGCAAGGCCCATAAAGTAATAAAGTTTAAAATATCCTGCTGGGGGAGAGAACTCTCTCCCCAGTGACCAAAATCACGTGACCTCCACGAGCAAAAGTCACATGATTCCTTACCCAATACTAATAGGAGGCTGTCTCTTGACAGCCTCCAATAAAAAAGGTTCCCAGAACATGGGGATTTAGGCCCTAATATTATTTAATATTATATTATGTCATTCATACAGCATTCGTTCAATTATTAATATTTTGATATTTGCGCGATCGCGCAACCAGAAAGGGAGACAACCCAGTTGATGTCGTGGTCCATATGGGTGGGGAGCCACGTTAAAATTTGTAAAAATGCTTGTTATAAAATGCGGGTTCTGTTAAAATATGTTCGGAGGATAAGATATTTATGGTTAAAATGTTGTTCATAAAATATATAAAAGTCCTCTTGGGACGGTTATGAACTATGTTGGACCCCGGCAGGCAATCGGTGACCGTGGTGCATCTTAAAAGTAGTAGTGGGGTGTATATTTGCTTTGGTCCTCTTCGTTAAGCGAGAGGACCAATGAAAAGCGTTGTAAATTTTGACAGTAAAGTACTACACGAATATTCGCGATAAGAGGCGTTCATCACGTAGCTTGTGTTTTTTATGTCCCATATGGGCTTTTTAAGTCAAAGAGGACGTAAAAACAGAAAACGCGCTTGTTTTTATCTTTTGCATTTGCCAGGACCAATGAAAACGCTTTAAGGTTTGCCGTGCTTGGCTCTATAGTTGTTGTTGGTTATAAGGCAGAGACTTACAATTTTTAATGTGTTGTTTTAATTTTTTAGTTCGATGTTCACCTGCGGAGTCCCGAGGGGGGAGGGCTACAAAATCCCCCCCGCCCTCGATATCATACAGGTGAACGTTAGTTATTATATTATTTTTATTTATATGGGTATTGGCATGGGAGCCCGAGTACAAGTGAGAGTGGGATAGAATGGTGGTGAGAGAGGTTAACGATTCTTTCTTGTCTGGGGCAGGGGGAGGGAGGGAGAGGGACCCCTCCTCCCCACCCCAGGCAGAGGAAAGGCGCCGTGAACCGGGGTCCTGCACGAATGCGGAGGGACCCCAGGCGCCATGGCGCAACGCTGTGGCGTGACGGCTACGATGGAAGCCCCCGGAGTTCGGGCCGCGCACCCATCCACAGGGGGGGGGGGGGGGGGGGGGGGGGGGGGGGGGAGTAAAAAGATGTGCTCAAAAGAGCCAGCACTAGTGGTAGTTATACGTGCTGTATGTTAAAAAGGGGGAAGTGGGTGGGGTAAGGGGATGGAGGGTGGTCAGGTGCGCGGACCGCTGTCCGGGGGGACCCCTCCCTCACTGGTGTAAAGAGTGTGAATAAGGCTGGGTTGATATATTGTTTAAAGTGTTTTAATTAGAATAGGTGTCCGAAGGAGGCTTTCTTGATTGCCTCCCCGAACCATACCAGGGGGGACCATTCCTGTAGGCCTCTAGATAGAATGGAGTCTTGAGTAAAGGGGATTTTTAGTTGTTTTAGTTTATCTAGAAAGGTTGATAGTTGGTTTCGGATGTGGTCACAGGGTGTGAAAAGGTGTTCTAGGTCTAGGATGTTATTACACATGCAGGGCAGTTCTTTATATTTGCAGAAGTAAGATTTAGTTCTTAACCGGAAGATTAAAGATTGTAATTTATGTGGAATTGGCAGGAACAGTCCCCCCTGGACAATTTTGGGGTCCCAGGAGTGGGTTTTGGCATATGATTCCAATTCTTTTGCCCACTCCTGGGAAGTTACTTTTTTTAACAAAGTCTTAGTCTCTCCAACAGAGAGTTTAATAGAGATAATGTTGCCGGAATGACCTAGGGCGGCCGATTTGGCATCCTTATCAACCAGGTCATTACCGGTTAGACCGCAGTGGGACGGGATCCATACTATGAGAACCTGGGTACCACTGAGGTGTAGGAGATGTGTAAGATGTAATATTTCATTTTTGATTTCTGCACGATTGTGATTGTTGCCTTGTAAAGCTTTGATTGAGGAAAGAGAGTCAGTAAATATGACAATCTGGAATGGGGATATTGGTAGGTTATTGATGAAGGCCAGTGCTTCTAGGATGGCCCAAAGTTCAGCGGAGAAGATAGAAATGTTGTTGTTAAGTTGGAAAGATTTAGAAATTTTGAGACTTGGGATATTAAAGGCGCACCCTATTTTGTTGTAGCTTATGAGGGAGCCGTCTGTGTATATTGATAAGTAATGTCTGAGATCGTATATTTTCTGTTTGGCTGCGACTGTAAGACGGTTAGAATCAAGTTCTTTGTTATAGAGGAGGTGAAGATTGATATCTAAGTCTGGAGGATCCCAGTCCCACTGCGGGGGTCTGTGCTGAGGCAAGGCTGCGATGTTACTAAAAGAAATATCTGCTTTATTCATTAAATCTTGTGTAAAATCGTAAATATTAGCAAATTTTTTATATTTTTTAGACGTAGCGAAGTATGGGTCGGAGAATGATGTCATAAATTCATCTTCTGTAAGAATGTTAGTGGCGTAAAGGCGGGTTAGAAGTGAGGCGCAATTTAGTTTAATTAGGTGAGGAAGTGGGATCCAATCGATGTCCCTATACATCAGCGATGTTATTGCGAACTTTGGGAGGCCCAGGGCAGTCTTTAGGGCCTTAATTTCAAAGCGTTGAAGGGTTGTAAGGTTAGCTTTTGACAGGGAGTAGAAGGCTTCCATGCCATATGTTAATCTACTTCTTACAAGTGTTCTTACTAAGTATGTTAAAAATTTGGGGTCCTTAGCCCATGGCTGTCTTGCAATGACTTTTATAAAGTTTAGTGCTTTGTGTGCTTTCTGAGTCAGATAGTTGATGTGGTTGTTCCAGGATAAATTGAATGTTAAAAGGACCCCAAGAAATTTTACTGATTGTACAAGTAGTTTAGGGGTGTTGTCAATTTTCATAGTGAGGTCAAGGACCTTAGTAGTTGAAAAGATAATAAAGTCACATTTCTGGGGGGCTACTGTAAAACCGTTGCTGTGTAAATAGTCAGTTATTTTGTTTGTGTTGGTTTGGTGGATAAGGAGGTGGGGGTCTAAGCTGTGGTGCTTTCCGGGGGGGGTGTTGATAGACCAAATCGCGATGTCATCAGCGTACATTGAGATCTTACAGTTTTGTAGTTTTAATTTATAAATATCGTGGACCATGATGTTAAATAGGATGGGGGCTATGATGCTGCCCTGGGGCACTCCCATGTCAAGGTGGTGGGACATCGACAGGGATTGACCCACCCTCACTCTTAGGCTCCGGTTATGTAGAAAAGAAAGTATAAAGTTAAATGTGTTACCCTCAATACCGAGGCTGCTGAGTTTGTCAAGGAGTTTCCCATGCCAGACGGAGTCATAGGCCCCTTTTATATCAAAAAAGGTGGCCATGACTTTTCTTCGACGTGCAAATGAGCGTCTGACATGGGAAACAAGTCTAACGACTTGTTCCATACAGTTTCTGTGACGGCGAAAGCCTGCCTGAAAGTTGGGGATGATGTTATTTTTATCTAGGAAATATTCCAATCTATGTTTTACTCGACATACGAGTCGGAGTCGAAGCAGGTTTTACAGTTTTGAGGCAGTCATCGTCACGGTCAGTTTCGTTTTCATCGTCGGAATCGGTTGAGTTGAAATATTTTATTAACAATGCTCCAAGTTCTCCTTGATCTGCGACTGGTAGGGTTGTAAATGACCGAGAATTGAGCAAAAAAGTCAATCTTTCGAAAGAGATCGTCTGCATCATATCCATGTTGCTTCGAAACTGCAAGCAGCAAGTTGTCTCCCTCTCGACCAATCCCGTTGCGCGTTGCCTTTCAGTAACTAGAGACAGAGTCTATCCTAACCTCTCATTGGTCGAAGTTTTCAACTCTCTCACTCTGTGTTTACGCCTAAGTTTTGCAATACCATGTGTGTGTGTGTGTGTGTGTGTGTGTGTGTGTGTGTGTGTGTGTGTGTGTGTGTGAGAGTGAGTGTGCGTGCTTACGCGCGCGCGCGCGCGCATGTGTGTGTGTGTGCGTGTGCGTGTGCGTGTGCGTGTGTGTCCGCCCAACGCAAGTGCTTTTGCGCATGTGTATGGTTGAATAGTTGCGCGTATGTACACGCTCATATATTATACCGTGTGTTAAGTGGTGCGCGAGCACGCGCAATGAGCGTGTACATACGCGCAACTATTCAACCATACACATGCGCAAAAGCACTTGCGTTGGGCGGACACACACGCACACGCACACGCACACACACACACACATGCGCGCGCGCGCGCGTAAGCACGCACACTCACTCTCTCACTCACACACACACACACACACACACACACACACACACACACACACACACACACACACACACACACACACACATGCGCGAGTGTGCATACTGTATAATTATAAAATGATGTTTTGTAGGTTGTTTTTTAATGAGCTAAGCGGCACGTTGAAAAGGCACAATTAGTAACTGTCCGAAATAGACTATGCTATGCTTAGTTTAGTCATGCTGATTGGAGAGGTCACTCAGAGTTGAAAAAAAGACGGGCAATGTTGGAAAGAAGAAAGTCGGGATGAGGAGGGAAGACGCTACTTTTTAAAAAATAATGCGAACCTGTCTGAAGTCTTCAATCCCTCGTGTACCGTGTCCAGTGGACTCCAGTCTGACTTCCCCCTCACCTGCTGCTGCCGTTGTCTGCCAGACAGAATGTCATCAGGGCTTCCAAAGTGAATGCAAACGCAGCAGACCAGGCATCCCTAATACACTTTTAATGATGGACTGCGGGTCGGAGAAGCTCAGCTTAGAAACAGACAATAAACAGGCAGACAGACAGTGACCTTTCTAAATCAAATATTATATAGGCCCTATGTGTGTGTCTGTGCGTGTTTGTTTGTTTTCCTTTGGGGGTCGTTGTCTTTTCTTTTCTTTTCCTTTCTTTCTTGCGTGAATGCACGTGGAAAATCGTGCCGATTCAGTATTCATCGGCGTTGCTGTGCGAATTCTATATCCTGCTTACTTTTGAATGGTAAAAGCACAATCTCCCAGTCATGAAACTTTCATTATGCAGTTTTCTTCCATGATCTTTTCTAGAAAAAAAAATTGTTCACTGGTATCATCCATGTTAGCGCACTTGTTACTCCCCTCACCTGCACACACACACACACGCACACGCACACGCATGCACGCACACGCACGCACGCACGCACGCGCACGCACGCACACACACACACACACACACACACACACACACACACACACACATCGTATGCTTCCGCCTTGCATTGTGGGGGGGTTATTTCTGAGAGGAGCCCGACAGTTTGTGGATGCCTCGTTCCTCCAATAACAAACATGAAGATATATTTCATGAACATTTTGAGCTAATTATCTTTGT
>JAGGCT020002638.1:27500-30000 GCA_017654935.2 Phymorhynchus buccinoides | reverse complement strand
TAACTTATCTTCTCTTTGACGGCAAAATTACCAATTTCAAGGTCACAACGAGGCAGACGAGTGTATGTGGTTATTGCCAACGACGGATTCCAGGTGGTAATAGGCTAAAATAATTGGTATTTTCTTCCCTGTCTTTGTAGCTTACCTGCTTCTGTGGTGAACACACTCTCACACACACACACACACACACACACACACACACACACACACACACACACGCACGCACGCACGCACGCACGCACGCACGCACGCGCGCGCGCGCACGCACGCACGCACGCACGCACGCACGCACGCACGCACGCACGCACCCCCACCCACCCCCATATACAAATCGATTCAGGAATATGAATGAACACAAGGAGCTGTGTTATTGATGCAGACAAACAGACAGACTGTAGACGTGCAGACAGCAAGACACTCAGACACCTGAAGCTTCTATGGATGCTCCCCTGAGGAACATGCCATGTCTGGCGACGGGTGCTTGACCCCGGCAGAGTCAGACACGTGGAGCTCTATTCATTGGGTTCGTGTGGGTTGTTTTGGTTGTTTTTTAATCACAGTAGTTTTTATAAAAAAATATTTTTTCTCACTGAGTTAGTGTGTCTGTTCGTTTGTCTTGCTTGTCCTTGAACACTATGACTCAAAAAGGCGCCTACTGATTTAAGATGTAGTCTTGTAGAACATACTTTTTGCTTGTTCGGATCAATTATGGTGGCCTGTGTGTGTGTGTGTGTGTGTGTGTGTGTGTGTGTGTGTGTGTGTGTGTGTGTGTGTGTGTGTGTGTGTGTGTGTGTGTGTGTGTGTGTGTGTGTGTGTGTGTGGTGTGTGTGTGTATTATAGATTTCCTACTTAAACGCACGCAGACTGTGAGATTTCAAAACGCTTTGTCCTCCACAATGTCTGTATCCACCGGCTGTCATGTTGTAGTTTAAAAAAATAACGTATTAATATTTTTTTATTTTGAGATTTAAAGAACAGTGGATTGGTATTGTACTGAAACATATTGATAATGCTGGTTTCCAAAGCTAGATCTTTTTTTTACCGCTGATCAATTGATCAGTGTCCATGCTAACAATGTTCTGGTAAAATGGAGTGACTTAACAGTAACGGCAACCAGCTGCAGTACGCCTGTACAAACTGGGTTCATTGGCCTCTCTAGTAATAAATCAACCAGACAGGCAAATTCTTCTTTAAAACCGTTTCACCGCCAATGTCGCATTTATGCACCACAATGGTTTAACACCAATGTTACTAAAAGGCATGGAATCCGGGCCTGATACCTGAAGGCCCTAATTTCTTAATTTTGGGAGGTAAGGATAGGCATAATGTTATCCATGTCACAGAGGAACTCACAATATTGCAGATAAAAAACACTTTCTCTATCCAGTTAAGTTTAATGCTATATTTTGCCTAAAAAATGGCAGGCGGCGAAAGGGTTAAACATAGTGGGATTTTCCTCATATCTCGTTTCTTTTAGTACATAGTAACCTACATTCAGTTCCAGTAGGCAGAGCGTGAATCGTCTTATGCTACCATCAGATCCTTTGCCAACAAAGGTCCGTTCTTATCCTTTGACAAAACCAGAGTCTACAATGAATGACTGGCCGACAGACCCCTCCACTTGTTAAAGGCTTCTTCCACCTATTGTTGAAGACTCTCTACATCAGTGTTCAAGTCCACACCATTTGGGAGGTAACTGAAGTGTCTGCAGCCATGGTCCATCAAGTTGACTGATGTCACAGCCGTTGAAGTCGTCCGATTTCAGTGATGGAGATTGAGAGACAAAAATAAGTACCATTCCTAAAAACACCTGTCCCTTACATGTTTCTGCTGTTCCAGATCCTCAGCATGCGCTACTTTGGGGAATGCGATAACATTTTTTTAATGCTTCGGCTATCATGTAAGTTTGTCCCCCCCACCCCACCCTCCCCCTCAAATTTTCGCATAGAAAATGTTCACTGCTACCAATTCTGGGAAAGGAATACAGGGGGTAGCATCAGCCGAGGACTGTTTTCATAAAACTGAAAGAAAAAGTCTTTGAGATTGAAGGTCGTAAATATTGTATATTGTAAGAATCTTTGCCAAAATTTGAACAGTTGACTTTGTCAGTGATCAGAACATTGCGATAAGGTTTGCAATGAAAGAAAGAAAATTATAATTTCAACTGTCAAAAAGGTCTTAGTTGTAAAAAAACAAGAGGCAAAGCCTGCAAGGCTCACGTCTGATTTGTATTACTATAGCAGGCATGGGAATTCCCATGACAATTCCCATGCCTGTATAGAGAGAATACTGTTATGTAGACACTTGTGCATCTGAAAACAGAAATAATTTTTATTTTACTGTGTAAATTAAAATTATTTCTATGCACCCCTACCCCTTTCTTTAAAATTTAATTATATGTATGCGCATGTAACATAGTGGAGCCCTATTTTTATTTTTGGCAAACAAGTAAAATTGAAAAGCATATTGACCAAGCTTTCAGAAAAAAACATAGTGACCA
>JAGGCT020002638.1:0-22500 GCA_017654935.2 Phymorhynchus buccinoides | reverse complement strand
TTAATAGAATATGTGTTTATTTTCTTCTCTTTTTTTTATTAAGATAATGTTGTGTGTGATGGGAAAAACAAAACAAAAGAACTCCAGTACATTTTATGAAGAGGGTCAAAAATCCACTGTGGCACCTGTAAGCCCCTCAGTAGTGAGACATGATAAAAGTTCGTTTAACATCCTCCGGCCTGGAACAGGCACATGTGGGGCATTATTAACTGTAAAGATGGTGGGACGATCCTAGAGGTACTGCAATACCAGGAAAGTTTCAATTTTGTAAACGATAGAGTAGTCAGAAACTGCATTGGACGAAATTGCATTGATGCTTGGATTTTTACCATACACCATTTTTACCATACGTCCAGTTAATTTGTCATAAATATATTTATCTAAATTTGACAAATAAAATTGCATATTGAAAATTAGTCATCAAAAAATAACATGCATGATAAAATCACATGTTATTGTAAAAACAAAGGAATATTAACATTTGTTTTTAGGCACCTGTTTCTGCGTGATTTACAGTTTTATGGTATGTGACTGTCTTCAGGCAGTTGCTAAGATTTAGATCCAGCTTTTCATGCAGATCACACAAACTGAATTGTAGTGAACAAACTAATGAATAGTACTGTTTTTATGATTGGGATTCCTTTTAGGGTTTACAACAGCTATGTGTGTTTATTATCCTTTAGAATAGATACAACATAGTTTCAAAGTGAATAACCATGCAAACTGGACGAAATTGCATGGCGGACGAATTTGTAGCACCCTACACACAACGCCTAGTACTGGCAATGCACCGTACTGGTAACGCCACGTACTGGTAACGTTGAGTACTGGTTTCGCCGGGTCCGCGAAATATTATTATTACTTTTGTCTCTCTCCCTCCTTCCGTCTTCTTCACTCATCCCGTTCTACTACCCTACTACCCCCCCCCCCCCCCCCCCCCCCCGCACCTTACTGAGTACAGCAAATTTGAAGCGATTCGGTTAAGAAAAGGCGGAGTTATAAGGCCCCGTTTCCCGTTGGTGCTGCTCTGAGAGTGATGCGCTCTCCCTCAGTACTCTAACGGTAACGCCTAGTAACGGTAACGCCAAGTACTGGTAACGCTGAGTACAGCAAATTTGAAGCGATTCGGTTAAGAAACGGCGGATTTATAAGGCCCCGTTTCCCGTTGGCGCTGCTCTGAGAGTGACGCGCTCTCCCGATTCTCTTCACATTTGCTGCCAGGCTTTGCCCGGGCCGTAGCAAGCCTGACAGTAATTCGTGAAAACGTGAAGCAGCGTATAGCGCGCGCGTTTCTGAACCAATTCGCTTCCGGTTTGGCACACCGATAGTCACCGTCCCCGGTCATCTACCTGCCTAATTTAAAGGCAATCGATCCAGACATGCCGGAGATACGGGCGCCGAGAGTCCGGTGGATACGCGTTTCGCGCATTTGCCAAATCGCGCAAATGACACGGCCGCCTCGGTTGCCGTTGCCATCGCCCCGTCAGGGCTCACAGCAAATTTGAAGCGATTCGGTCAAAAAACGGCGGAGTTATAAGGCCCGTTTTGTGGTTCAGACAGACAGACACACACACACACACGGACACATGACATCATGAAAGTCCTGTGATTTAAAGGTACTATAGATTGGGGAACCAAATTATATAGAATACTCCAAATGGGCACACACATTTAAAACTAAATCTTAATGGGTTTAATCATAAACCCATTCATCCACACCCACATCCATGCAAACACACATGCATGATGCATGATGTATGATCGCAGCAGGCCCCGCCAGCGCAGCATCACCAGCGCCTTCGGGGCCTGCTCCAAAGAAAGACTAAATTAGGGGGTAGGGGCCATAGATCAGAGTAGTGGTAAATGAAGGGCAAGAGCTGTGCCGGTCGGGGCTTGTCCTCGGTGAGCGCTACGCTAGCCGGAGAGGTCTAGCCTAGATGCCGCAAAAGAAAGGTCTATGGCCCATTGTCTTACTGTCATACCATCAGGACAGTACTCACTGCCACCAGGACAGTATTTTAAACTCACTGCCATACCACCAGGACAGTATTTTAAACGCACTGTCATACCATCAGGACAGTACAAGTATTTAAACTCGCAAAGCGCTCTCCCCTTTCTGTTGAGTAATAGCCTTTATAGGCTCCTTCAACGTATCAAATACAGATACAGATACATGAACACAAGCATACATACACGCGCTGGTGCGCATGCACATAAATATGCATACACACTCTCTCTCTCTATTTCACACGCATGCACACACACACACACACACACACACACACACACACACACACACACACACACACATACGCAGTTATGCATCAAAGATGGACGAATTTTCAGACAAAGATGTCTAAAAATAATAATATCAACAAAACAAACTGTCCAAATGGGCAAATAAAGCAACAAAATATGCCAGTGTTCAAAGACTTTCTTTTCTTGCATTAAACTAGCCCTACAACATGAGCATATGGCAATAATTGTGGCAGCATGCACCTCACACACACACATACATCCACGTACAGACACACGTACACGCACGCACACGCACGCACGCACACGCACGCACGCACACGCACACACACATACACACACACACATACACACACACCTTCACAAATATTTGCATGCGCGCACATGCAACTTTTACACACAGATGCACCTTACAATGACTAACCCAAGAATGAAGCTAAATTACATGCATCAACAAAGAGCAAAAGAAAGGCCCTGGTGACACAGATCAAAAACCAATCATCCAAATAGTCCAAATGTCTGGGACTACAATGAATCCCACACATTCAGACCATCAGGATAATGTGTTCGTAACCTATATCTCCAGTACTTCTCCCAGTCTTTGCGGATTCTGACATTTTCAGAATGAATTTGTTCAATGATCCTCAATGGAATGGCCAATCAAGTTGAAATGCTCGGATGTCAGATCTGTGCTGTGTAAGTCTCTGTTTTAGTTTATGACCTGTCTCTCCAACATACTGGACATCCCCACACTGCCTGCAATCCAGCAGATAGACCAAGTTAGTCGACTGACAGGTGAAGCTATCACGTACTGTAAACTTTTGCTTGGCCCGACGCTGGTAAACGCTGTCGTTGTTTGGAGGTGGGTGGACCACACTGTGCATTTCCTGGCCTCACACCTGTGGCTGCCGATGGTCATTGTAGTTGGGGGTGGGGGTTGACATGCAGAACGTGGGGGAGGCTTTGAAGGCATTATGCTCCTTCTCAAGTTTTTGCACTTTCGTTCTCCAACTATTGGGGGCTCCGGAGCAGCCTTCTGCATTCTGCGGCTGGTGTGCAGAGAGGGTGTTCAGGCCAGAAAAATCCGACTCCAAACTGAACTCGAACAACATATAGGAGAACGGGAGCGGCGTGGTGGCAAACGTAATGATTTATATCATTATGAGCTAATTTTTTGTTGTCCTATCCAAGAAAATCTGGTGCGAGTGAAGCTGTAATACCGTTGGTCAAGCAGTTGGTTAAACCTTGTTTCGTTTTTGTTTTTTTGTTCAATGGGAAGGGAAGTGCATACTAAAAGCAGAAAATCGATAGAAAATTGGACAGCAACAGTTTTCAGACACAACTTCTCTTTCACCCATGCCTCTACAGCCCTCTACCACGTTTTCCTCTCCCCTCCACGTTACCATTGCCCCCCCCCCCCCCCCCCTTCTCTCTTCCTTTCCGTCACGACAAGCGCTGTTATTTCGGATTATCAACTCTTGAATCAATAAAGAATAGGACCACCAACCACCAAGCTTGTTTAACCTTTTCAAGAGGACAAAAGTAAACTTAACAAAGTAAGAAACAAGCAACATTTTTACTCAGAGAGTGGTATCGGCAAATCTGAGAATTTGGTATCCTCCCTTGGAGAAAAGAATATAAGATATTTTTATCATTGTGCCAGGCGATGTTTTGTTTTTTCATCAGCTTCAAGAAGAAGCTGTGTTAATGCTTGCACCAGGGAAATATTTGTTCTTGTTGTTTTTGGTTGTGTTTTTGGGGGGACGGGTTTGTTTGTTGTTGGGTTTTATTGTTGTTGTGTTGTTGTTGAGACAACTTAATCGTTGCTATTTGTGTTGATATTTCGGTGGGTTTTTTTCACCGGCTTCACTTTTAGTTTATATTTATTGAAGGCTTGCAGCATTACTAAGCTTATTTTAAAATAGCATCCCTCTTTTTAAATGGAAAGGAAAAAACAACTTGTGGAATTTAGACTTTCCCCATTTTGTCAAGCTCTCTTTGTCTCATGTAATGCTTAAACACCCATACACATTAGCACGCCTACTTCCAGTTCATGTTCAACGTTTATTCTAATTAAATTAATATTATTCCAAAAGTTAAAGTGCAGCCAGCCATGAGAATCACGTCTGCAAGTCAAGCACCATTTGCGTGATTTTAGCATCAGAGCCCAGCAAGGCCTTTCTTGAATTCTGACACATGCGCAGTTGATCTTCCGGAAGACTGCGGTCACATGACTTGTCGTGGAATTGGTGGATCAGTCCGGGATCCGGTGCCCGCAAGATGCCAATCCCTTTGGTCACGCACCTGAAAATAGAGCACATAGGATTGAACCGCAATGGATTAACCCGATTTATTGAATATTAATTGATCTAGGAAATGGGCTAGATTGAATATTAATTGGACTAGGAAGGTCATGAGCTTGGTTGTATCCCTCTCGGACTACCAAATATTGTCAAAAGAAACGGGTTGTGAGTTTCCCACGACTGATAGATGTAAAAGCTTAATTGATAGAAATCTAAATGTCAACAAAATCGGATGCTCGGACAGACTGAGAGAGCAAAGAAGGAATCTGGAGAAAAGAGTACAAGAGGACAAGGTTAAAAAAGAAAGGAGAAAAAAAGAACAGAAAACTAAAAATTAGGGATTCTTTGGCTCACTGATCAATCATAGGAATCAATCAAATGCTCACTTTTTCCTCAGAAGTTTTTGGCTTTATGTATGGTTCTGTGATTGGATGGTCTTCTGGTAGGAAGAGAGAACGAGATGGAATGGTTTATCTGTGGTTGTTGAAACAAAACGTGACAATAAATTGTATCACCTCTTCCACTTGGTCTTTTATTTCATGAATACATGCTGAGGTTTATTTTCTTTCAGAACGATCAACATCCCATAATATAGCGAAAGAGAGAAAAAAATACGAATACACATTTGAAACTCTGTTAACTTTCTTGATTGGTTATTCACAAGAATTGCACAGGGTTAATAAGATCTGTCGGTCTTGTTACATTACGGGTTGTTTTGCAACAAAGAATCCGACAGAATCCTTCATCCGCATACCTCTGCCGTTCTAGTTTGGGATTCGCAAAAGTTTGAAGTCGAGTCTGTTGTTTTCCTCTGCCTGTTATTTCAACAAGGTTGTTGTTGTTATTTTATCGATCCGGATAATCATTTCATCTGATCATACCGTTGAGTGTTCATTTTTTGGTTGCTAGTTATAAAAGGGCACCCTGGCGGATGTGTTTTTGCAAGAAACACGTCGCGATCACAGCGCAACACTCACTTTGCTTTGGTTTCCTAGAAATCAAACCGTGAAATCGGCGATTCCTCCTTGGCGGGGGTGCTGGAAGTCAGATTATTTCTGTGAAAGTGAAGGCATGTGCCTTCTCTTTTCTAATGGCCGCCTGAGTCGCTTAGACCCAATCACGAAATTTCCACAATACAAGCCTTTTTATTTACAGTTTACCAACAGGAGTTTCGCTCACAACAAAGGAACTAGCTCCTCTTTTTTTTTTTACTGCACTACAAAGAAGAAAAAGCTTCAACCACTCGAGTGGCCTCCACCCACCCCGTCAAGGAGGAATCACCGTTTTGACAGTTTGATTTATAGGAAACCAGAGCAAAGAGAGTGTTCCGATCATTGAAAAGGCTGTTTTTCTGGTGATCTCGACATGTTTCTTCCGAAAACTCATCCGTCATGGTGTCCCTTTAAGACGGTGTGTGACCCACTCTTCTTCTTCGTCGTCGATCACTCAGACAGTTTCCTGCCATATGAGCGCAGATGCGTCACGCTGCCGTTATGCACATAACTCAGAAATAGTTAAGCCCGGCATGGCCGTCTTCGCGTGTTACATGTCTGGGTGTCTACATGTCTGGGTGTCTACATGTCTGGGTGTCTACATGTCTGGGTGTCTACATGTCTGGGTGTCTACATGTCTGGGTGTCTACTGGGTGTCTACATGTCTGGGTGTCTACATGTCTGGGTGTCTACATGTCCGTCTGGGTGTCTACATGTCTGGGTGTCTACATGTCTGGGTGTCTACATGTCTGGGTGTCTATATGTCATATGTCTGGGTGTCTACATGTCTGGTGTCTACATGTCTGGGTGTCTACATGTCTGGGTGTCTACATGTCTGGGTGTCTACATGTCTGGGTGTCTACATGTCTGGGTGTCTACATGTCTGGGTGTCTACATGTCTGGGTGTCTACATGTCTGGGTGTCTACATGTCTGTCTGTGTCTACATGTCTGGGTGTCTACATGTCTGGGTGTCTACATGTCTGGGTGTCTATATGTCTGGGTGTCTATATGTCTGGGTGTCTGTATATGTCTGGGTGTCTATATGTCTGGGTGTCTATATGTCTGGGTGTCTATATGTCTGGGTGTCTATATGTCTGGGTGTCTATATGTCTGGGTGTCTACATGTCTGGGTGTCTACATGTCTGGGTGTCTATATGTCTGGGTGTCTATATGTCTGGGTGTCTATATGTCTGGGTGTCTATATGTCTGGGTGTCTATATGTCTGGGTGTCTATATGTCTGGGTGTCTATATGTCTGGGTGTCTATATGTCTGGGTGTCTATGTCTATGTCTGGGTGTCTATATGTCTGGGTGTCTATATGTCTGGGTGTCTATATGTCTGGGTGTCTATATGTCTGGGTGTCTATATGTCTGGGTGTCTATATGTCTGGGTGTCTATATGTCTGGGTGTCTATATGTCTGGGTGTCTATATATGTCTGGGTGTCTATATGTCTGGGTGTCTACATGTCTGGGTGTCTATATGTCTGGGTGTCTACATGTCTGTGTCTACATGTCTGGGTGTCTATATGTCTGGGTGTCTATATGTCTGGGTGTCTACATGTCTGGGTGTCTATATGTCTGGGTGTCTACATGTCTGGGTGTCTATATGTCTGGGTGTCTATATGTCTGGGTGTCTATATGTCTGGGTGTCTGTCTGTGTCTATATGTCTGGGTGTCTACATGTCTGGGTGTCTGTCTGGTGTCTACATGTCTGGGTGTCTACATGTCTGGGTGTCTACATGTCTGGGTGTCTACATGTCTGGGTGTCTACATGTCTGGGTGTCTACATGTCTGGGTGTCTACATGTCTGGGTGTCTACATGTCTGGGTGTCTACATGTCTGGGTGTCTACATGTCTGGGTGTCTACATGTCTGGGTGTCTATATGTCTGGGTGTCTATATGTCTGGGTGTCTACATGTCTGGGTGTCTATATGTCTGGGTGTCTATATGTCTGGGTGTCTACATGTCTGGGTGTCTATATATGTCTGGGTGTCTATATATGTCTGGGTGTCTATATGTCTGGGTGTCTACATGTCTGGGTGTCTATATGTCTGGGTGTCTATATGTCTGGGTGTCTATATGTCTGGGTGTCTGGGTGTCTACATGTCTGGGTGTCTATATGTCTGGGTGTCTATATGTCTGGGTGTCTACATGTCTGGGTGTCTACATGTCTGGGTGTCTATATGTCTGGGTGTCTATATGTCTGGGTGTCTATATGTCTGGGTGTCTACATGTCTGGGTGTCTATATATGTCTGGGTGTCTATATGTCTGGGTGTCTACATGTCTGGGTGTCTATATATGTCTGGGTGTCTATATGTCTGGGTGTCTATATGTCTGGGTGTCTATATGTCTGGGTGTCTATATATATGTCTGGGTGTCTACATGTCTGGGTGTCTACATGTCTGTGTCTATATGTCTGGGTGTCTATATGTCTGGGTGTCTATATGTCTGGGTGTCTATATGTCTGGGTTGTCTATATATGTCTGGGTGTCTATATGTCTGGGTGTCTATATGTCTGGGTGTCTATATGTCTGGGTGTCTACATGTCTGGGTGTCTATATGTCTGGGTGTCTATATGTCTGGGTGTCTATATATGTCTGGGTGTCTATATGTCTGGGTGTCTATATGTCTGGGTGTCTATATGTCTGGGTGTCTATATGTCTGGGTGTCTATATGTCTGGGTGTCTATATGTCTGGGTGTCTATATGTCTGGGTGTCTACATGTCTGGGTGTCTATATATGTCTGGGTGTCTATATGTCTGTCTATGTGTCTATATGTCTGGGTGTCTATATGTCTGGGTGTCTATATGTCTGGGTGTCTATATGTCTGGGTGTCTATATGTCTGGGTGTCTATATATGTCTGGGTGTCTATATGTCTGGGTGTCTATATGTCTGGGTGTCTATATGTCTGGGTGTCTATATGTCTGGGTGTCTATATGTGTGGGTGTCTATATGTCTGGGTGTCTATATGTCTGGGTGTCTATATGTCTGGGTGTCTATGTCTGGGTGTCTATATGTCTGGGTGTCTATATGTCTGGGTGTCTATATGTCTGGGTGTCTATATGTCTGGGTGTCTATATGTCTGGGTGTCTATATGTCTGGGTGTCTATATATGTCTGGGTGTCTATATGTCTGGGTGTCTATATGTCTGGGTGTCTATGTCTGGGTGTCTATATGTCTGGGTGTCTATATATGTCTGGGTGTCTATATGTCTGGGTGTCTACATGTCTGGGTGTCTATATGTCTGGGTGTCTATATGTCTGGGTGTCTATATGTCTGGGTGTCTATATGTCTGGGTGTCTATATGTCTGGGTGTCTATATGTCTGGGTGTCTATATGTCTGGGTGTCTATATGTCTGGGTGTCTACATGTCTGGGTGTCTACATGTCTGGGTGTCTACATGTCTGGGTGTCTATATGTCTGGGTGTCTATATGTCTGGGTGTCTATATGTCTGGGTGTCTATATGTCTATATGTCTACATGTCTGGGTGTCTATATGTCTGGGTGTCTACATGTCTGGGTGTCTATATCTGGGTGTCTATATGTCTGGGTGTCTACATGTCTGGGTGTCTATATATGTCTGGGTGTCTATATGTCTGGGTGTCTACATGTCTGGGTGTCTATATGTCTGGGTGTCTATATGTCTGGGTGTCTATATATGTCTGGGTGTCTATATGTCTGGGTGTCTATATGTCTGGGTGTCTACATGTCTGGGTGTCTATATGTCTGGGTGTCTACATGTCTGGGTGTCTACATGTCTGGGTGTCTATATGTCTGGGTGTCTACATGTCTGGGTGTCTATATGTCTGGGTGTCTATATGTCTGGGTGTCTATATGTCTGGGTGTCTATATATGTCTGGGTGTCTATATGTCTGGGTGTCTATATGTCTGGGTGTCTATATGTCTGGGGTGTCTATATGTCTGGGTGTCTATATGTCTGGGTGTCTATATGTCTGGGTGTCTATATGTCTGGGTGTCTATGTCTGGGTGTCTATGTCTGTCTGGGTGTCTATATGTCTGGGTGTCTACATGTCTGTGTCTATATGTCTGGGTGTCTATATGTCTGGGTGTCTATATGTCTGGGTGTCTATATGTCTGGGTGTCTATATGTCTGGGTGTCTATATGTCTGGGTGTCTACATGTCTGGGTCTATATGTCTGGGTGTCTATCTATATGTCTGGGTGTCTATATGTCTGGGTGTCTATATGTCTGGGTGTCTACATGTCTGGGTGTCTATATGTCTGGGTGTCTATATGTCTGGGTGTCTATATGTCTGGGTGTCTACATGTCTGGGTGTCTATATGTCTGGGTGTCTATATGTCTGGGTGTCTACATGTCTGGGTGTCTATATGTCTGGGTGTCTACATATGTCTGGGTGTCTATATGTCTGGGTGTCTATATATGTCTGGTGTCTATATGTTGGGGGTGTCTATATGTCTGGGTGTCTATATGTCTGGGTGTCTATATGTCTGGGTGTCTATATGTCTGGGTGTCTATATGTCTGGGTGTCTATATGTCTGTGTCTACATGTCTGGGTGTCTATATGTCTGGGTGTCTACATGTCTGGGTGTCTATATGTCTGGGTGTCTATATGTCTGGGTGTCTATATGTCTGGGTGTCTATATGTCTGGGTGTCTATATGTCTGGGTGTCTACATGTCTGGGTGTCTACATGTCTGGGTGTCTATGTCTGTCTGGTGTCTATATGTCTGGGTGTCTATATGTCTGGGTGTCTATATGTCTGGGTGTCTATATGTCTGGGTGTCTATATGTCTGGGTGTCTATATGTCTGGGTGTCTATATGTCTGGGTGTCTATATATGTCTGGGTGTCTATATGTCTGGGTGTCTACATGTCTGGGTGTCTACATGTCTGGGTGTCTATATGTCTGGGTGTCTATATGTCTGGGTGTCTATATGTCTGGGTGTCTATATGTGTCTATATGTCTGGGTGTCTATGGGTCTGGGTGTCTATATGTCTGGGTGTCTATATGTCTGGGTGTCTATATGTCTGGGTGTCTATATGTCTGGGTGTCTATATGTCTGGGTGTCTATATGTCTGGGTGTCTATATGTCTGGGTGTCTATATGTCTGGGTGTCTATATGTCTGGGTGTCTATATGTCTGGGTGTCTATATGTCTGGGTGTCTACATGTCTGGGTGTCTATATGTCTGGGTGTCTATATGTCTGGGTGTCTATATGTCTGGGTGTCTATATGTCTGGGTGTCTATATGTCTGGGTGTCTATATGTCTGGGTGTCTATATGTCTGGGTGTCTATATGTCTGGGTGTCTATATGTCTGGGTGTCTATATGTCTGGGTGTCTATATATGTCTGGGTGTCTATATGTCTGGGTGTCTATATGTCTGGGTGTCTATATGTCTGGGTGTCTATATGTCTGGGTGTCTATATGTCTGGGTGTCTATATGTCTGGGTGTCTATATGTCTGGGTGTCTATATGTCTGGGTGTCTACATGTCTGGGTGTCTATATGTCTGGTCTACATGTCTGGGTGTCTATGTCTGGGTGTCTACATGTCTGGGTGTCTACATGTCTGGTGTCTACATGTCTGGGTGTCTATATGTCTGGGTGTCTATATGTCTGGGTGTCTATATGTCTGGGTGTCTATATGTCTGGGTGTCTATGTCTGGGTGTCTATATGTCTGGGTGTCTATATGTCTGGGTGTCTATATGTCTGGGTGTCTATATGTCTGGGTGTCTACATGTCTGGGTGTCTACATGTCTGTGTCTATATATGTCTGGGTGTCTATGTCTGGGTGTCTACATGTCTGGGTGTCTATATGTCTGGGTGTCTATATGTCTGGGTGTCTATGTCTGGGTGTCTATATGTCTGGGTGTCTATATGTCTGGGTGTCTATATGTCTGGGTGTCTATATGTCTGGGTGTCTATATATGTCTGGGTGTCTATATGTCTGGGTGTCTATATGTCTGGGTGTCTATATGTCTGGGTGTCTATGTCTGGGTGTCTATATGTCTGGGTGTCTATATGTCTGGGTGTCTATATGTCTGGGTGTCTATATGTCTGGGTGTCTACATGTCTGGGTGTCTGTCTGGGTGTCTATATATGTCTGGGTGTCTACATATATGTCTGGGTGTCTATATGTCTGGGTGTCTACATGTCTGTGTCTGTCTGTCTATATGTCTATATGTCTGGGTGTCTATATGTCTGGGTGTCTATATATGTCTGGGTGTCTATATGTCTGGGTGTCTATATGTCTGGGTGTCTATATGTCTATATATGTCTGGGTGTCTATATATGTCTGGGTGTCTATATGTCTGGGTGTCTATATGTGTCTGGGTGTCTATATATGTCTGGGTGTCTATATATGTCTGGGTGTCTACATGTCTGGGTGTCTATATGTCTGGGTGTCTATATGTCTGGGTGTCTATATGTCTGGGTGTCTATATGTCTGGGTGTCTATATGTCTGGGTGTCTATATGTCTGGGTGTCTATATGTCTGGGTGTCTATATGTCTGGGTGTCTATATGTCTGGGTGTCTATATGTCTGGGTGTCTACATGTCTGGGTGTCTATATATGTCTGGGTGTCTATATGTCTGGGTGTCTATATATGTCTGGGTGTCTATATGTCTGGGTGTCTATATGTCTGGGTGTCTACATGTCTGTGTCTGGGTGTCTATATGTCTGGGTGTCTATATGTCTGGGTGTCTATATGTCTGGGTGTCTATATGTCTGGGTGTCTATATGTCTGGGTGTCTATATGTCTGGGTGTCTATATGTCTCTGGGTGTCTATGTCTGGGTGTCTATATGTCTGGGTGTCTATGTCTGGGTGTCTATATGTCTGGGTGTCTATATGTCTGGGTGTCTATATGTCTGGGTGTCTACATGTCTGGGTGTCTACATGTCTGGGTGTCTACATGTCTGGGTGTCTACATGTCTGGGTGTCTATATGTCTGGGTGTCTATATGTCTGGGTGTCTATATGTCTGTGTCTATATGTCTGGGTGTCTATATATGTCTGGGTGTCTATATGTCTGGGTGTCTATATGTCTGGGTGTCTACATGTCTGGGTGTCTATATATGTCTGGGTGTCTATATGTCTGGGTGTCTATATGTCTGGGTGTCTATATGTCTGGGTGTCTATATGTCTGTGTCTATATGTCTGTCTGTCTATATGTCTGGGTGTCTATATGTCTGGTGTCTATATATGTCTGGGTGTCTACATGTCTGGGTGTCTACATGTCTGGGTGTCTACATGTCTGGGTGTCTACATGTCTGGGTGTCTATATGTCTGGGTGTCTATATGTCTGGGTGTCTATATGTCTGGGTGTCTATATGTCTGGGTGTCTACATGTCTGGGTGTCTATATGTCTGGGTGTCTACATGTCTGGGTGTCTATATGTCTGGGTGTCTATATGTCTGGGTGTCTATATGTCTGGGTGTCTATATATGTCTGGGTGTCTATATATGTCTGGGTGTCTATATGTCTGGGTGTCTATATGTCTGGGTGTCTATATGTCTGGGTGTCTATATGTCTGTGGGTGTCTATATGTCTGGGTGTCTATATGTCTGGGTGTCTATATGTCTGGGTGTCTATGTCTGGGTGTCTACATGTCTGGGTGTCTATATGTCTGGGTGTCTACATGTCTATGTCTATGTCTGGGTGTCTATATATGTCTGGGTGTCTATATGTCTGGGTGTCTACATGTCTGGGTGTCTACATGTCTGGGTGTCTATATGTCTGGGTGTCTATATGTCTGGGTGTCTATATGTCTGGGTGTCTATATGTCTGGGTGTCTATATGTCTGTGTCTGGGTGTCTATATGTCTGGGTGTCTATATGTCTGGGTGTCTATATGTCTGGGTGTCTATATGTCTGGGTGTCTGTCTATATGTCTGGGTGTCTATATGTCTGGGTGTCTATATGTCTGGGTGTCTATATGTCTGGGTGTCTATATGTCTGGGTGTCTATATGTCTGGGTGTCTACATGTCTGGGTGTCTATATGTCTGGGTGTCTATATGTCTGGGTGTCTATATGTCTGGGTGTCTATATATGTCTGGGTGTCTATATGTCTGGGTGTCTATATGTCTGGGTGTCTATATGTCTGGGTGTCTATATGTCTGGGTGTCTATATGTCTGGGTGTCTATATATGTCTGGGTGTCTATATGTCTGGGTGTCTATATGTCTGGGTGTCTATATGTCTGGGTGTCTATATGTCTGGGTGTCTATATGTCTGGGTGTCTATATATGTCTGGGTGTCTATATGTCTGGGTGTCTATGTCTATATATGTGTGGGTGTCTATATGTCTGGGTGTCTATATGTCTGGGTGTCTCTATATGTCTGGGTGTCTATATGTCTGGGTGTCTACATGTCTGTCTGGGTGTCTACATGTCTGGGTGTCTACATGTCTGGGTGTCTATATGTCTGGGTGTCTACATGTCTGGGTGTCTACATGTCTGGGTGTCTACATGTCTGGGTGTCTACATGTCTGGGTGTCTACATGTCTATATGGTGTCTACATGTCTGGGTGTCTATATGTCTGGGTGTCTATATGTCTGGGTGTCTATATGTCTGGGTGTCTATATGTCTGGGTGTCTATATGTCTGGGTGTCTATATGTCTGGGTGTCTACATGTCTGGGTGTCTATATGTCTGGGTGTCTATATGTCTGGGTGTCTATATGTCTGGGTGTCTACATGTCTGGGTGTCTATATGTCTGGGTGTGTCTATGTCTGGGTGTCTATATGTCTGGGTGTCTATATGTCTGGGTGTCTACATGTCTGGGTGTCTATATGTCTGGGTGTCTATATGTCTGGGTGTCTATATATGTCTGGGTGTCTATATGTCTGGGTGTCTATATATGTCTGGGTGTCTATATATGTCTGGGTGTCTATATGTCTGGGTGTCTATGTCTGGGTGTCTATATGTCTGGGTGTCTATATGTCTGGGTGTCTATATGTCTGGGTGTCTATATGTCTGGGTGTCTATATGTCTGGGTGTCTATATGTCTGGGTGTCTATATATGTCTGGGTGTCTATATGTCTGGGTGTCTATATGTCTGGGTGTCTATATGTCTGGGTGTCTATATGTCTGGGTGTCTACATGTCTGGGTGTCTATATGTCTGGGTGTCTATATGTCTGGGTGTCTATATGTCTGGGTGTCTATATATGTCTGGGTGTCTATATGTCTGGGTGTCTATATGTCTGGGTGTCTATATATGTCTGGGTGTCTATATGTCTGGGTGTCTATATGTCTGGGTGTCTATATGTCTGGGTGTCTATATGTCTGTGTGTCTATATGTCTGGGTGTCTATATGTCTGGGTGTCTATATGTCTGGGTGTCTATATATGTCTGGGTGTCTATATGTCTGGGTGTCTATATGTCTGGGTGTCTATATGTCTGGGTGTCTATATGTCTGGGTGTCTATATGTCTGGGTGTCTATATGTCTGGGTGTCTATATGTCTGGGTGTCTATGTCTGGGTGTCTATATGTCTGTGGGTGTCTATATGTCTGGGTGTCTATATGTCTGGGTGTCTATATGTCTGGGTGTCTATATGTCTGGGTGTCTATATGTCTGGGTGTCTATATGTCTGGGTGTCTATATGTCTGGGTGTCTATATGTCTGGGTGTCTATATGTCTGGGTGTCTATATGTCTGGGTGTCTATATGTCTGGGTGTCTACATGTCTGGGTGTCTATATGTCTGGGTGTCTACATGTCTGGGTGTCTATATATGTCTGGGTGTCTATGTATGTCTGGGTGTCTATATGTCTGGGTGTCTATATGTCTGTGTCTACATGTCTGGGTGTCTACATGTCTGGGTGTCTACATGTCTGGGTGTCTACATGTCTGGGTGTCTATATGTCTGGGTGTCTACATGTCTGGGTGTCTATATGTCTGGGTGTCTATATGTCTGGGTGTCTACATGTCTGGGTGTCTATATGTCTGGGTGTCTACATGTCTGGGTGTCTATATGTCTGGGTGTCTACATGTCTGGGTGTCTACATGTCTGTGTCTACATGTCTGGGTGTCTACATGTGTCTGTCTGGTGTCTATATGTCTGGGTGTCTATATGTCTGGGTGTCTACATGTCTGGGTGTCTATATGTCTGGGTGTCTATATGTCTGTCTGTCTATATGTCTGGGTGTCTATATGTCTGGGTGTCTATATGTCTGGGTGTCTACATGTCTGGGTGTCTATATGTCTGGGTGTCTATATGTCTGGGTGTGTCTACATGTCTGGGTGTCTACATGTCTGGGTGTCTACATGTCTGGGTGTCTATCTGGGTGTCTATGTCTGGGTGTCTATATGTCTGGGTGTCTATATGTCTGGGTGTCTATATGTCTGGGTGTCTATATGTCTGGGTGTCTACATGTCTGGGTGTCTACATGTCTGTGTCTATATGTCTGGGTGTCTATATGTCTGGGTGTCTACATGTCTGGGTGTCTATATGTCTGGGTGTCTATATGTCTGGGTGTCTATATGTCTGGGTGTCTATATGTCTGGGTGTCTATATGTCTGGGTGTCTATATGTCTGGGTGTCTATATGTCTGGGTGTCTATATGTCTGGGTGTCTATATGTCTGGGTGTCTATATGTCTGGGTGTCTATATGTCTGGGTGTCTATATGTGTCTGGGTGTCTATATGTCTGGGTGTCTATATGTCTGGGTGTCTATATGTCTGGGTGTCTATATGTGTCTGGGTGTCTATGTCTGGGTGTCTATATGTCTGGGTGTCTATATGTCTGGGTGTCTATCTGGGTGTCTATATGTCTGTCTGGGTGTCTATATATGTCTGGGTGTCTATATGTCTGGGTGTCTATATGTCTGGGTGTCTATATGTCTGGGTGTCTATATGTCTGGGTGTCTATATGTCTGGGTGTCTACATGTCTGGGTGTCTATATGTCTGGGTGTCTACATGTCTGGGTGTCTATATGTCTGGGTGTCTATATGTCTGGGTGTCTATATATGTCTGGGTGTCTACATGTCTGGGTGTCTATATGTCTGGGTGTCTGTCTGGTGTCTATATGTCTGGGTGTCTACATGTCTGGGTGTCTATATGTCTGGGTGTCTACATGTCTGGGTGTCTATATGTCTGGGTGTCTATATGTCTGGGTGTCTATATGTGTCTGGGTGTCTATATGTCTGTCTGGGTGTCTATATGTCTGGGTGTCTATATGTCTGGGTGTCTATATGTCTGGGTGTCTACATGTCTGGGTGTCTACATGTCTGGGTGTCTATATGTCTGGGTCTCTATATGTCTGGGTGTCTATATATGTCTGGGTGTCTACATGTCTGGGTGTCTATATGTCTGTGTCTATATGTCTGGGTGTCTATGTCTGGGTGTCTATATGTCTGGGTGTCTATATGTCTGGGTGTCTATATGTCTGGGTGTCTATATGTCTGGGTGTCTATATGTCTGGGTGTCTACATGTCTGGGTGTCTATATGTCTGGGTGTCTATATGTCTGGGTGTCTATATGTCTGGGTGTCTATATGTCTGGGTGTCTATATGTGTCTGGGTGTCTATATGTCTGGGTGTCTATATGTCTGGGTGTCTATATGTCTGGGTGTCTATATGTCTGGGTGTCTATATGTCTGGGTGTCTATATGTCTGGGTGTCTATATGTCTGGGTGTCTATATGTCTGGGTGTCTATATGTCTGGGTGTCTATATGTCTGGGTGTCTATATGTCTGGGTGTCTATATGTCTGGGTGTCTATATGTCTGGGTGTCTATATGTCTGGGTGTCTATATGTCTGGGTGTCTATATGTCTGGGTGTCTATATGTCTGGGTGTCTATATGTCTGGGTGTCTATATGTCTGGGTGTCTATATGTGTCTGGGTGTCTATATGTCTGGGTGTCTATATGTCTGGGTGTCTATATGTCTGGGTGTCTATATGTCTGGGTGTCTATATGTCTGGGTGTCTATATGTCTGGGTGTCTATATATGTCTGGGTGTCTATATGTCTGGGTGTCTACATGTCTGGGTGTCTATATGTCTGGGTGTCTATATGTGTCTGGGTGTCTACATGTCTGGGTGTCTACATCCATGTCTGGGTGTCTATATGTCTGGGTGTCTATGTCTGGGTGTCTATATGTCTGGGTGTCTATATGTCTGGGTGTCTATATGTCTGGGTGTCTATATGTCTGGGTGTCTATATATGTCTGGGTGTCGATATATGTCTGGGTGTCTATATGTCTGGGTGTCTATATGTCTGGGTGTCTATATGTCTGGGTGTCTATATGTCTGGGTGTCTATATGTCTGGGTGTCTATATGTCTGGGTGTCTATATATGTCTGGGTGTCTATATGTCTGGGTGTCTACATGTCTGGGTGTCTATATGTCTGGGTGTCTATATGTCTGGGTGTCTATGTCTGGTGTGTCTATATGTCTGGGTGTCTATATGTCTGGGTGTCTACATGTCTGGGTGTCTATATGTCTGGGTGTCTATATGTCTGGGTGTGTCTATATATATGTCTGGGTGTCTACATGTCTGGGTGTCTATATGTCTGGGTGTCTATATGTCTGGGTGTCTATATATATGTCTGGGTGTCTATATGTCTGGGTGTCTATATGTCTGGGTGTCTATATGTCTGGGTGTCTATATGTCTGGGTGTCTACATGTCTGGGTGTCTATATGTCTGGGTGTCTACATGTCTGGGTGTCTATATGTCTGGGTGTCTATATGTCTGGGTGTCTATATGTCTGGGTGTCTATATGTCTGGGTGTCTATATGTCTGGGTGTCTATATGTCTGGGTGTCTACATGTCTGGGTGTCTATATGTCTGGGTGTCTACATGTCTGGGTGTCTATATGTCTGGGTGTCTATATGTCTGGGTGTCTATATGTCTGGGTGTCTACATGTCTGGGTGTCTATATGTCTGGGTGTCTATATGTCTGGGTGTCTATATGTCTGGGTGTCTATATGTCTGGGTGTCTATATGTCTGGGTGTCTATATGTCTGGGTGTCTATATGTCTGGGTCTATATGTCTGTGTCTACATATGTCTGGGTGTCTATATGTCTGGGTGTCTATATGTCTGTCTGGGTGTCTATATATGTCTGTCTACATGTCTGGTGTCTACATGTCTGTGTCTATATGTCTGGGTGTCTATATGTCTGGGTGTCTATATGTCTACATGTCTGTGTCTATATGTCTGGTGTCTATATGTCTATATGTCTGGGTGTCTGGGTGTATATGTCTGGGTGTCTATATGTCTGGGTGTCTATATGTCTGGGTGTCTATCTGTCTGGGTGTCTATATGTCTGGGTGTCTACATGTCTGGGTGTCTACATGTCTGCGTGTCTATATGTCTGGGTGTCTATATGTCTGGGTGTCTATATGTCTGGGTGTCTATATGTCTGGGTGTCTATATGTCTGGGTGTCTATATGTCTGGGTGTCTATATGTCTGGGTGTCTATATGTCTGGGTGTCTATATGTCTGGGTGTCTATATGTCTGGGTGTCTATATGTCTGGGTGTCTATATGTCTGGGTGTCTATATGTCTGGGTGTCTACATGTCTGGGTGTCTATGTCTGGGTGTCTATATGTCTGGGTGTCTATATATGTCTGGGTGTCTATATGTCTGGGTGTCTATATGTCTGGGTGTCTACATGTCTGGGTGTCTATATGTCTGGGTGTCTATATGTCTGGGTGTCTATATGTCTGGGTGTCTATATATGTCTGTCTGGGTGTCTATATGTCTGGGTGTCTATATGTCTGGGTGTCTATATGTCTGGGTGTCTATATGTCTGTGTCTATATGTCTGGGTGTCTATATGTCTGGGTGTGTCTATATGTCTGGGTGTCTGGTGTCTATATGTCTGGGTGTCTATATGTCTGGGTGTCTACATGTCTGGGTGTCTATATGTCTGGGTGTCTATATGTCTGGGTGTCTATATGTCTGGGTGTCTATATGTCTGGGTGTCTATATGTCTGGGTGTCTATATGTCTGGTGTCTATATATGTCTGGGTGTCTATATGTCTGGGTGTCTATATGTCTGGGTGTCTATATGTCTGGGTGTCTATATGTCTGGGTGTCTATATGTCTATATGTCTATATGTCTGTGTCTATATGTCTGGGTGTCTATATGTCTGGGTGTCTATATGTCTGGGTGTCTATATGTCTGGGTGTCTATATGTCTGGGTGTCTATATATGTCTGGGTGTCTATATGTCTGGGTGTCTATATGTCTGGGTGTCTATATGTCTGGGTGTCTATGTCTGGGTGTCTATATGTCTGGGTGTCTATATGTCTGTGTCTATATGTCTGGGTGTCTATATATGTCTGGGTGTCTATATGTCTGGGTGTCTATATGTCTGGGTGTCTACATGTCTGGGTGTCTACATGTCCGCGTGTCTACATGTCTGCGTGTCTACATGTCTGGGTGTCTATATGTCTGGGTGTCTACATGTCTGGGTGTCTATATGTCTGGGTGTCTATATGTCTGGGTGTCTACATGTCTGGGTGTCTACATGTCTGGGTGTCTACATGTCTGGGTGTCTATATGTCTGTCTACATGTCTGTGTCTATATGTCTGGGTGTGTCTACATGTCTGGGTGTCTACATGTCTGGGTGTCTACATGTCTGGGTGTCTGTCTGGGTGTCTACATGTCTGTGTCTATATGTCTGGGTGTCTACATGTCTGGGTGTCTATATGTCTGGGTGTCTATATGTGTCTGGGTGTCTATATGTCTGGGTGTCTATATGTCTGGGTGTCTATATGTCTGGGTGTCTATATATGTCTGGGTGTCTATATATGTCTGGGTGTCTATATGTCTGGGTGTCTATATGTCTGGGTGTCTATATGTCTGGGTGTCTATATGTCTGGGTGTCTATATGTCTGGGTGTCTATATATGTCTGGGTGTCTATATGTCTGGGTGTCTATATGTCTGGGTGTCTATATATGTCTGGGTGTCTATATATGTCTGGGTGTCTATATATGTCTGGGTGTCTATATGTCTGGGTGTCTATATGTCTGGGTGTCTATATGTCTGGGTGTCTATATGTCTGGGTGTCTATATGTCTGGGTGTCTATATGTCTGGGTGTCTACATGTCTGGGTGTCTATATGTCTGGGTGTCTATATGTCTGGGTGTCTATATGTCTGGGTGTCTATATATGTCTGGGTGTCTATATGTCTGGGTGTCTATATGTCTGGGTGTCTATGTCTGGGTGTCTATATGTCTGGGTGTCTATATGTCTGGGTGTCTATATGTCTGGGTGTCTATATGTCTGGGTGTCTATATGTCTGGTGTCTCTATATGTCTGGGTGTCTATATGTCTGGGTGTCTATATGTCTGTCTGTGTGTCTATATGTCTGGGTGTCTATATGTCTGGGTGTCTATATGTCTGGGTGTCTATATGTCTGGGTGTCTATATGTCTGGGTGTCTATATGTCTGGGTGTCTATATGTCTGGGTGTCTATATGTCTGGGTGTCTATATGTCTGGGTGTCTATATGTCTGGGTGTCTATATGTCTGGGTGTCTATGTGTCTGGGTGTCTATATGTCTGGGTGTCTATATGTCTGGGTGTCTATATGTCTGGGTGTCTATATGTCTGGGTGTCTATATGTCTGGGTGTCTATATGTCTGGGTGTCTATATGTCTGGGTGTCTATATGTCTGGGTGTCTACATGTCTGGGTGTCTATATGTCTGGGTGTCTATATGTCTGGGTGTCTATATGTCTGGGTGTCTATATGTCTGGGTGTCTATATATGTCTGGGTGTCTATATGTCTGGGTGTCTATATATGTCTGGGTGTCTATATGTCTGGGTGTCTATATGTCTGGGTGTCTATATGTCTGGGTGTCTATATGTCTGGGTGTCTATATGTCTGGGTGTCTATATATGTGTGTCTATATGTCTGGGTGTCTATATGTCTGGGTGTCTATATGTCTGGGTGTCTATGGTCTGTGTGTCTATATGTCTGGGTGTCTATATGTGTCTGGGTGTCTATATGTCTGTGTCTGGGTGTCTATATGTCTGGGTGTCTATATGTCTGGGTGTCTATATGTCTGTGTCTACATGTCTGGGTGTCTATATGTCTGGGTGTCTATATGTCTGGGTGTCTATATGTCTGGGTGTCTATATGTCTGGGTGTCTATATGTCTGGGTGTCTACATATATGTCTGGGTGTCTATATGTCTGGGTGTCTATATGTCTGGGTGTCTACATGTCTGGGTGTCTATATGTCTGGGTGTGTCTGGGTGTATGTCTGGGTGTCTATATGTCTGGGTGTCTATATGTCTGGGTGTCTACATGTCTGGGTGTCTATATATGTCTGGGTGTCTATATATGTCTGGGTGTCTATGTATGTCTGGGTGTCTATATGTCTGGGTGTCTACATGTATATGTCTGGGTGTCTATATGTCTGGGTGTCTGTCTGTGTCTATATGTCTGGGTGTCTACATGTCTGTGTCTATATGTCTGGGTGTCTATATGTCTGGGTGTCTATATGTCTGGGTGTCTATATGTCTGGGTGTCTATATGTCTGGGTGTCTACATGTCTGGGTGTCTACATGTCTGGGTGTCTACATGTCTGGGTGTCTATATGTCTGGGTGTCTACATGTCTGTGTGTCTATATGTCTGTGTCTACATGTCTGGGTGTCTATATGTCTGGGTGTCTATATGTCTGGGTGTCTATATGTCTGGGTGTCTACATGTCTGGGTGTCTACATGTCTGGGTGTCTACATGTCTGGGTGTCTACATGTCTGGGTGTCTACATGTCTGGTGTCTACATGTCTGGGTGTCTACATGTCTGGGTGTCTACATGTCCGGGTGTCTACATGTCATGTCTGGGTGTCTACATGTCTGGGTGTCTACATGTCTGGGTGTCTATATGTCTGGGTGTCTATATGTCTATATGTCTGGGTGTCTATATGTCTGTCTGTGTCTACATGTCTGGGTGTCTATATGTCTGGGTGTCTATCTGGGTGTCTATATGTCTGGGTGTCTACATGTC
>JAGGCT020002637.1:5000-7500 GCA_017654935.2 Phymorhynchus buccinoides | reverse complement strand
GGGCTGATAATAAAGCGTAAAAAGTACTGGCCCCAGCACAGACCCCTGGGGTACACCATACAGCAGAGGCGAGAGAGGGGATTTAACACCGCCAACCATAACGGCTTGGGTTATTTCCTTAATGTAGGATTCGAACCAGCTGAGAACCACCCCATCAATACCAAATGTGACTCTAAGCCTCGCAGGGAGAATGGAGTGGCCGGTCAAGTGTATCAAAGGCGGCGCTCAAATCCAGCAAGATTACAAGGGAAACAAGTGTATCGTCAGATTTACATAGTAAGCAATCTAGAACGCTCAAAACAGCAATCTTGGTGCTGTGATGCTTCTTATATGCCGACTGACAAACCTCGAGCAAGCCGTTATCTGATAGATGGGTCTGAAGCTGCCTCAACACAACTCTCTCAGGAATCTTTGACAGGAACCAGTTGGAGACTGGTCTAAAATTATTCAACTCATTAGGGTCAAGCCCTGGGCTTTCTTAGCAAAGGGGTGACCACTGCTTGTTTGAACTGTGGAGGCACTGTACCTGATGAGAGGGATTTGTTAACAATGTCTGTAACTAGGCTGATCACATGAGAAGCACATTGTTTCAGAAGAGAATTGGGGATGGGGTCAAGTACACAACTTTTACTGGGGGACTGGGTTATCAAGTCAGCAATCAGTTTTTCATCCACATGTTCAAAAGAAGAAAACGTTGGACCACAGTATTTATCAATTGAGGAGGTTGGCATGACTCTGAGTCAAGACTGTCACGAATGCGCTTAATCTTATCTTCAAAGAAATCATTGAATCGTTGTGGGATTTCGGAAATTTGTAGGCAAAGTGAGTGTATTTTGTTTACCAAGAAGTTCGCCTGACACAGATAACAACTGTTTAGAGGAACTACAAGAGTTAATTTTGTCACGATAATGAGACTCTCTGGCGTCCTGAAGGCAGTCGCCTGCCTCACATCTCTTTGCTGCAAATAATTTTAATTTTAATTCGCGAAAAGCATCCAAATAATGTTCGCGAAAGAAGAAAAAATAACAACCACTGTAAGCGAAAGCATTACATAAGCTGCCATCTTGATTATATTTCGTTCTTGCATTGTCTCGTAACCGCCCTGCACGCACCAATCTCCCAGGAAGTGTGTGTGTGTGTGTGTGTGTGTGTGTGTGTGTGTGTGTGTGTGTGTGTGTGTGTGTGTGTGTGTGTGTGTGTGTGTGTGTGTCAAAATAAACACGAAAACAATTAATTAAAGAAACAAGCAAATATTCCAAAAACAGGAAGAAGGATGGGGACTGGGCGAATAGCATATTATGTACAATATATGCATCAATATCATGATACATCATGATGTGTGTGTGTGTGTGTGTGTGTGTGTGTGTGTGTGTGTGTGTGTGTGTGTGTGTGTGTGTGTGTGTGTGTGTGTGTGTGTGTGTGTGTGTGTGTGTGTGTGTGTGTGTGTGTGTGTGTGTGTGTGTGTGTGTGTGTGTGTGTGTGTGTGTGTGACAGTGTGTCCTGTCAGTGTGCTCCCCGCCCCCAGCCCCCTCCAGTATTATAAAGAACATGTGGATCGCCGATCGAGTGGCTGATAAGTTCCCGAAAGGGCGAATTTGGGCACATGACGGCAGCATGACGCATCTGCTCTCCAGTGAATAGAAACTAAGTAATTGCCAAAAAAACCACCTTAATAAATAATAAATGTGTCAAAAATGTGTGGTTGTGAATGGCCGGTTACAGGTGGTCATATCGACAGACTATAACCGTTGTGACCTTGACCTTGACTTTTCTTGTACTAAATATTATTAATTACCATATGCCAATGCATCTGCACACCAAAGTTGTACGTTTTGTCCAACGATGTGAAAGATATGGCCTCAAGAAAAAATATACGTTTTGAAGGTCAAACTTCAAGGTCAAGGTAAGCATGGTTATTGTCTTTGAATGGGACCTTTTGCGTACCATGATGAACCATCACAGTAAATTTGAAGCGATTCCATGCAACAGTCTTTAATATATAGCTTTGGGGTTCGAACCCCGTGATTCGCACACAAGCAGATATGTGTGCACGAGCGCACAGACAAATTCATGATTATAATGTTAGAGCCCTTTCATCAGATAACGTCGCTGATATAATTGTATCAGGGGTCCTGTATAATGAGAGAGAGAGAGAGAGAGAGAGAGAGAGAGAGAGAGAGAGAGAGAGAGAGAGAGAGAGAGAGAGAGAGAGAGAGAGAGAGAGAGAGAGAGAACACAATTTGAACACAATTTTAATGTTTCAGGCCTCCGGCCTATAACATAGGAGGTGCGGTGCACACATAAAAAAAGAAATGACAAGTGTATAATTTATATACTAACAGCATCAATCATAAATGCTGCTTATCATATCTGAGACACGAGTTCTTCTCTTTTCTTCAGTGCATAGTAGATGTGCATAGCAATATCTCTAGTAATATATATGTTATCATTCGCAAGTAGTTGTTTTAGTTCGATAGAATCAACATTCGAAAACTGTCTG
>JAGGCT020002636.1:0-13314 GCA_017654935.2 Phymorhynchus buccinoides | reverse complement strand
GTGAGCACAGTTCAAGACTTGAAAGGGCAGTGGTTGAAGAAGTGGGCAGCACTGGGATGGAAAAGTGATTACAGTTCACAGCGGGGAAGTGTGGGGAGTAGTGGGATGGAAAAAACAAGGGGGGTGATGAATACAGTTCTCAAGTTGGGGGCAAAAAGAAAGGGTCAGGGTAGGGTGGGAAGGGAGGTTGAAGGAGTAGAGGCGTGGGGGGGGGGGGGTGTGAGGGAGGGGGGAGTGGGAGATGAAGTTTTGGATGAGGTGTTACTCCCTGACATTGAGTCCTTGTGGACTCAAGGTGCCAAGGCGTTGGATCAGTTGACTCTCCATGAATTTTCTGTATTGTCCCTCCTTACGTCCGTTTTGCCATAGGACTGCTACCCTGATGAATGACAAGTTGTGGTGGTCAGAGTTGAAATGGTTTGCCACAGGAGTGTCTCTTCTTGTGAGAATGCTGTCTCTGTGCTCTTTGAAACGTTCATTGAGAGTTATGTAGGTTTCGCCCACATACATCATTTGGCAAAGAGTGCAGGTTAGAACATAGACAACATTTGGCGTCTGGCAGGTAAAGTGAGATTTCACGTGAAAGGTATGACTGGAGGGGCCCCGAACCGTAGTTGTTGGGTTAAGGAAGGGGCAGGTTTTGCATTTCGGTTTCTTGCACGGGAAGTTGCCTGGCTGGATTGTGGTGCACGAGGGATGGAAGGCGGAGTGCACTAAGTGGTCACCAAGGTTTTTGTCCCTTTTGAAGGCCACCATCGGTGGTTGACTGAATGTGCTTTGGAGGGCTGGGTCTTCCTTCAGGATAGTGAAGTTACGGAGCAGAATGTATTTCACAGGTAAATTGTGTGGATGGTAGGTCAGGGTCACGATACAGCGACCAGTGTCTGTGGTCTCCCTTTCTTTGTTTTGTAGGAGTTGGTGCCTGGGGAAGGATTGTGCTCGTTCCATGGCTGCCTGTACTGTGGCTGATGGATAGCCTCTGGCAGTGAAGAAGGTAGCCATATTTTCTGCCTCCTTGGCATAGTCCTCATCAGTGCCACAAAGACTGCAGAGTCTCAGAAATTGGGAGAAGGGGATGCTTTCTTTCATGGATGGGGGGTGGCTCGATGAAAACAGGAGATAAGAATGAGAATCCGTTGGTTTGTAGTGCACTGTTGTGTGGAGGGACTGCGAAGTGCTCTGAATACTGATTTTGATGTCTAGGAATGAGACAGAAGAATCGGAGATCTCATGTGTGAACTTGAGAGATGGGTGAAAACTATTGGCATAGTCAATGAAGCTAAGTAGTTCTTGTCTGGGAAGAGTAGTGGTCCCGAAGCAGTCGTCTATAAACCTTTTGAAGACTTCAGGCAGGCGTCCTGGATACTGGGCAAAGATTTGTGCCTCAATATACCCCATGAATAGGCAGGCATACGATGGGCCCATTCGCGTCCCCATCGCAACTCCCTTAGTTTGTTTGTATGTGTCATCACCAAACTCAAAGGAGTTCAGGGTCAGGACGAGCTCGGTCAAGCGCAGGATGGTAGTAGTGTTGACATCAAAATCACTTTGGGCCATGTAGTACTTCACAGCCAGAAGTCCATCCTTGTGGGGAATGTTAGTGTATAATGATGTCACATCCATTGTCAAGAGGAATCGATTCTCACTATCTGGTGGAAAAGAGTATTCATTGAGAATCTGCAAAGCATGGTTTGTGTCCTTCACGTAGGTTGGTAAGTTTTGGACAAGGGGCTGAAACAACTGATCGAGGAACTGCGATATTTGAGCTGTTGGGCAGGAACAGGCTGATACGATGGGTCTGCCAGGATTACCGCTCTTGTGAATCTTAGGGAGCAGGTAGAATCTTGCAGTGCGAGGTTCTTTGACTATGGCTCTTGTTGCTGCTTGGGGGAGAAGATCTTTGGAGACTGCCTCCTTGATGGTCTTCCTCACTAGTGCATTATCTTGTTTGGTTGTTGGGGCTTTGATGGGAGTGTAATTGGAGGGGTCAGAAAGCTGACGAGTGGCTTCCTCTTCATACAGGTCTTTTCGCCAAACCACAACAGCTCCTCCCTTGTCTGCTCTTTTGATTACAATGTCAGTTCTTTCTTTCAGTTCCTTCAAGGCCTGTTGCTCTGCTTGAGCAAGGTTGGAGTTTCTCACAGGAGGCAAGCTCAATTTGTCAATATCTTGTTTGCATTTCTTGATGTAATAATCAAGAGCAGGGAACTGTCCATCCTTAGGGGTCCAGTCACTCTTTTCGTAAGGGAACAGTTGTGCTGGGTCATTTGGATCACTTGATGTATTAGGCAGTGAGTAGTTGTCGAAGAAAGCAGCAAGTCGAAGTCGACGAAAGAATCGCTGGCAGTCAAACAGCCTGTCAGTGTTGTGAGTCTTAGGTTGGAGAGGGACGAATTTCAATCCCTTTGCCAGTAGTTGTCGCTGGGCATCAGTGAGGTGTAGGTTGTCAGGAATCGTAACCACCAGGTTTTCATCCACTCGTGATTGGTTCGCACTTGAGTCCACAAGGACTCAATGTCAGGGAGTAACACCTCATCCAAAACTTCATCTCCCACTCCCCCCTCCCTCGCCCCCCCCCCCCCCCCACGCCTCTACTCTACCCCCCCCCCCCTCTCTCTCTCTCTCTCCCCTCTCTCTCTCCCCTCTCTCTCTCTGTTTCTCTCTCTCTGTGTCTCTCTCTCCCTCTCTCTCTCTGTCTCCCTCTCTCTCTCTCCCTCTCTGTTTGTGTGAGAAAGAGGCAGAGAGAGTATTGCTTTGTTGCTCACATAAACCATCAGCAGCTTTTGACGAACATGTATTACACCAGTGTACTGCTCGTGCAAGTTGTCACCATCTTGGTTTAATTCAGCAACAGTTTGAAGATCATTATGAAGTGCAGCGTCTGCTTTCGCTTTATTGTCCTAGGAAGACGTAGTCCACTCAAGATTCAAAGCATTGCATGCGTGCGTACGCGCACACACAAACACACAGACAAACACACACACACATACATACATGCACAAATACACATGCATACATTCATACATACACAAACACACACACACAGACACTCACACACACACACACACATACATACATACACAAACACACACACATATACATACATACATACAAACACACACACATACACATACATAAGCACACACACACACACACACACACACACACACACATACACACACACGCACACACGCACACGCACACACGCACGCACACGCGCACACACACACACACACACACACACGCACACACACACACACACGCGCGCGCGCGCGCACGCACACACACACAAGCCCATTGCACGCGCACTTACATTAAAACAAAAACGAAAGAAGTTTTAGAATGCAACTAGTTTATTGTACTTCGGCCATTCGGCGCATGTAGAAATAGAGAAAAAAAGAGCATTGCAAAACATATCAGGCATCAGAATTGTCAGAGGATTTGCAAATCACAGAAGATTGAACATTTCTGGCAGAGGATTTGATTGTGTCTACAGTGGAAGAAGTTTTAGTTTCAGTTTTACCATTGCTTCTGAATGTAATCTTCGCTGTCGGATAACTTTTAAAAGTAATTGGTTGATTGAATTATGCCTTTCTGGTCGTTTTAGAAACCGATTTCTTCTTCTTCTTCTTCTTCTTCTTCTTCCAACTGGGGATGTGTATATCCTGCCCCAACGCACAAAGTCTTCATTTAGACTGGCTATTGGCGCCCAGGATGCATGCTTGCTTTGCGAGTTCATGCCATCCATTCCATGGGCACAACAACATGGCCTACTCCTTACCGAACAGTGACATTTAAAACTTTTACGTCCTCTAAGGGCACATATGGAACATTGTTAACTATGAATAATTATGGGGACTCCTTGCCGAATAGTAGAATAATAATGGGCTTTTTAACATGTGTAGCAAGATCTTTCTGCAAGCGTTCGCGCATGGGATCTGGGGTGGGGTTTTTTTTTAAAAAAAGAGTCTCATCTGAAGCACTAGGAGGATTAAGGAAGCAAGAGAAGAAACATGGCCCATCAGCAACACCGCTGTCATCATCCCCCCCCCTCCCCGCGTAACCCTAGTAAACAAAACAAGTGAACCCCCCCCCCCCCCCCCCCCCCCCCAACCCCCCCCCCCCCCCCCAACTCTATGGGTCCAAACAAGAGCTGGAAAAGACAGCAGTATTTGTTTATCAACCGAGCTGGTTTGGTCGTTTAGCAGGATGTACGCCAGAAGAAGAAGAAGAAGGAGGAGGAACTGATTTTAATATTTGCCTCTCTATAATAGTGGGGGACACTAATCCCAAAGTTTGATGACAACGGTCACAGATTTGTTGGGGGCCGACCCCTCTATAGATTTTATCAGTGGGTTGTAAAGAATCACTGCAGAAAGGTTGGCACTTTCGGTCCAGGTAGGTTCCATCCCGATGACTAACAGCCCTAACATAATAATACTACTACTACTACACTGCAAGGCCTTGACGGTGCTTTTACCACTGTTTTCAGATGATTTAGAGCTGTGACAGTTCTGATACCTGATTGTTGATATACCTTGAGGTTACAATAAGCGATACTTTAGCAAGAGAGAGAGAGAGAGGGGGGGGGGAGAGAGAGGAGGGAGAGAGAGGGAGAGAGAGAGAGAGAGAGAGAGAGAGAGAGAGAGAGAGAGAGAGAGAGAGAGAGAGAGGGGAGAGAGAGAGAGCAGAGAGAGAGAGAGAGAGAGAGAGAGAGAGAATCAAATTTTTACCATAAAAATGCTTTTCGATACTGTTTTCTTTGTTAATGACACAAAATGACTTGAAAACTTCGTTTTAATAGCAACATGGTAACCTAGCCATTCATTTTAAAATGGCAACAATTTACGTATTAGTAACACATTGTTGTGTTTCATGTGGGTTTTTTTAAACAACCTTTCCTCTTTTATCAAGCACGACTTTTTTGCCGAGTTAAAAATCTTGGACATGTTCGCATAATATTTCACATGACATAAATGTCTCTATTCTTTTATTTGTCTCGATGTTTTAGAATACCGGTAACCATCATCCCTTCCCTGCGCTAAAAAAAAAAAAGAAGGAAAAAAGTCATATAAAATGTACAAAACTAAGTAACTGAATTTCAACATTTGACATCAAAGTATTGGACCCCATAAAAAAAAGTGACGACGGAAGAAGATCAAAATAAGCGACGCAAAATTAAAGTCAAGCAAAAAGGTTAATTGAAAGTTCAAATCAGGACATTTGTTTCTTTTCTGAATCAGTTGGGATCATTTTATTTCTTTTTATTGCCGCCCTCACTCTCCTGACTCTCCTGACTCTCTGAGGAACTGCTTTCGTCGCTTTCGCCGTTGCTGTCGCTTCCTCCTTCCTCGCTGCTGTCGTCATCGCCGTCGTCTTCTTCTCCCTCTTCACCGCCTGGAGCGTCTGTGCTTTCGTCACTCTCCGCCGAAGATGCCGCGGAGGGAGCGCCTGTCAAACGAGAGATTGAGAACTCGACTCATTGAACTCATTGAACTGTGTAGGCTAATAAGCTACGTCCGACAACGACTGCCAGATGGCAGGAGAGAACTCGACTCATTGAACTCACTGTCTCCCCGTGGGGGGATACCGGGGTGGAGGGGTGGGGAGGGGTGGGGAGGAGGAGGGGTCTTTTTGTAAAAAAAAGAAAAGAAAGTTATCCCACCTTCTGGAAGTTATGAGCTTGTAACTTCCTCTAATCTGCCACCACTCCCTTTGACTCAGCCTTTTCCCCGCTTTGCTATCTACCATCTACTATCTTTCTGACTTATTGGCCCATTCTCCCGCCTTTTGTACCGGCGAAATCGGAATGTGTCAGCTGTACGCAGCGCGGGGAGGAGAAAACTGAAAAACGGACACATACGTACCTTACCCATTATGGCCTGGAGAACGAAGAAGAAGAAGAAGAAGAAGAAGAGGAAGAACTCGATGTGTGTGCCAGACTGTCGTTTCCAACAATGACTGCCATATATTAGATGCTATTCAGGGGGAAGGCTGGGCCAAAATTTGATGTTTTATTTTTTTTTTATAGGGGAGATGTCTTACCCGGGGTACATATAATAATAATAATAATAAATATTTAGGGCGCTTAGCCTTAAGCGCTTAAAGCCCTAAGCGCTTAACAATCATGATAAAAGACAACACACTAACAAAATGAAAAGCTAGACAACACACAAAACACTCACACACACACACAGGTCAAACACACACACACACACACACACACACACCACACACACACACACACCAACAAAACACACACACACGCGCGCGCACACGCACACACATTACTCAATGGATAACCATTGCAGGAGGAGGAGGAGAAAGATTATGTTTTGAAGAGAGTTGTTTTGAGGGAGGACTTGAAAGAAGAGAGGCTGTTTGAGGTTCGGAGTGCAGAAGGGAGGCCGTTCCAGGAGGAGGGAGCTTGGAAAGAAAAATAACGTTCGCCAAGAGTTCTGGCACGGAAACGAGGGATCTGCAGAACGTGAGTGTCAGAGGAGGAGCGAAGCAGTCTAATGGGAGTATAAATCGATAGAAGATCAGAGAGATATGATGGGGACCAAACCATTCAGCGACTTGTAACATAATAGAGAGAGTTTATACTCAATGCGCTTTTCAACAGGGAGCCAGTGGAGAGATTGAAGCAAAGGAGAAACATGAGAGGTCCTCGGGCATTTCAGGACGAGGCGAGCAGCATTATTTTGGACTTTCTGCAATTTAATCAGGAGATTTTGTGGGCAGCCAGCAAGGCCACCTAAAAGGGATTTGAGGACGGACGAGTTGGCATTGGGGAAGGTCCCCAAAGGCCAACCCATCCCTTTGGCTGCAGCACCAGAGCACTAGTGCCCAGGCCAGGGGCGGACCAAATGATTCGCAAGGGGGTGGGGGGGGGGGGTCTGCCGGGAGTCCAGGAACTTTGCATAGGTCCTCGCCTTTGGGGGGGGGGGGGGGGGGGGGTGGGGCAGAGAGGGAGAGAGGCGAAGCCTCGGGAAAGTGTTGCAATTCATTTATTATTAAGGCAAAAACTGAGCCATTTTCTTACTTTTTAATGACTTAAAAATTATCAACCAAAAAAAGGAATGGTTCCAGCAAAAAAATAGTATAAGTGCATGGCTTTGTACATCGATTTATTGGCAAATATGTCGATTTACACCCTCCTGCTCTATTTCTTGGTTCTTTCCGTGGTTAGGGATAGGGTTAGGGTTAGATGGTCTTTTTTTTTTGCCACAAGCATCTGTTTTTTTGGTCAAAATCATCTATTTTTTTGGAGCATTAAATCGCTGCCCTTTTTAATCTTGTATAAGGTACATGCTAGGGGCAAAAGGGGGTTTCCAGAAACCCCGAAACCTCCCACCGCCCGCCCCAATCCGCCCCTGCCAGGATCCCTCGTTTGAGAGGCATACCAGTCTTCCACAAGAGACTGTAAACTGTACCATGATTTTCCATTGCCGTAGAACATCACCTTTTGTACAGCTCTCATGTTACTGTTGGCCCTGGTGGAGGTCAGGGGCAACGCCCCCCCCCCCAGGGGGGCAACGCCCCCCCCCCCCCCCCCCCCCCGTCCGCCCGCCCTGAAGCTGAAGTGTTTTTTGTGGGGGTTTTTTAAACAAATCGTGCCTTAGAACAACATAACAGAATTCTCTGTCTCTTTTTTCTTTTTCTTTTTATCGCTCTCTTCTTTTTCTTTGAGCGGGAGTGGGGTGGGGTGAGGGCTACGGAACCCAGGTAAACCCCCTCCCCCTCCCCTCTACCCTGAACTGATCTTTACTGCCCCGTCACGGATATTTCCGTCAACTTCCGGTAACCTATAAACTGCCCCGTCACGGAAATATCCGTGATAGGGTTATCTTCTTCTTCTTCTTCTTCCGATTGGGGATGTTTATCCTGCCCCACGCCTTCGTTTAGACTGCTATTGGCGCACATGATGCATGCTATGTGAGTTCGTGTCATCCATTCCACCGGCACCACACGACCTACTCGTACTGAATAGCGGAACGGGCTTCAACGTGCGCGCAAGATCTTGTGCACGCTTTCGCACATGGGACCATGGTTTTAGGTCGGATCCGAAGGACCAGGAAATAGGAGTAAAGTATCTTTCCCAAGGATAGAACACCGTGACTAGCTGGGTTTGAACCAGCCACACTCGCAAACTCTAAGAGTGTCCCTTTTTCTATCCATATGCTTTGAATGCATGTGAGAGTGTTCTCGTATGATAGTAGGCCTGTATTCCCTTTCAGTTATGCACTTTTATTCAGCATTCAAACAGCTGACAAAAAGCAAGCTTGGATAAAATGTTCCCAGACGTTTTCCAAAATGTTTGATTCAGAACTGTTTTTTGCGATAGACTTGACAATCTAAAACGGCTTGGCAAATAGTTGCCCCGGAACCGGAAAGGGACTCAGCAGTGAAGGGGGTAAAAATTATATAATATTAATTAGTTCAATTAATGAATTCATTAAAAAAACAAAAACGAATGAGTCAGGTATCGTTTGGACAATACCTAATCTGCCCGTCAGTATGGCAACGGAGTTTGAATAACGCATTCTAATTTATTATTAAATTCTAATCCAGCAAAGTTGACAGTAATTACAAGCCATGGGGAAACCCCCCCCCCCCCCCCCACCACACACACACACAACAATAACACAACAACCCAATCCTCGGTTAAAGGTCATAAGAAGGTTAAAAAAACACCCCCCACCAAAAACAGATGTGTGTGTGTGTGTGTGTGTGTGTCTTCAGTTTAACGTCCTTCCACTAACAGTGTGTGTGTGTGTGTGTGTGTGTGTGTGTGTGTGTGTGTGTGTGTGTGTGTGTGTGTGGGTGTGTGTGGTGTGTGTGTGTGTGTGTGTGTGTGTGTGTGTGTGTGTGTTGTGTGTTGTGTGTGTGTGGTGTGTGTCCACTAACAGTGTGTGTGTGGTGTGTGGTGTGTGGTGTGTGGTGTGTGTGTGTGTGTGTGTGTGTGTGTGTGTGTGTGTGTTGTGTGTGTGTGTGTTGTGTGGTGCGTTGTGTGTGTGTGGTGTGTGTGGTGTGTGTGTGTGTGGTGTGTGTGTGTGTGTGTGTGTGTGTGTGTGGTGTGTGTGTGTGTGTGTGTGTGTGTGTGTGTGTGTGTGTGTGTGTGAGAGAGAGAGAGAGAGAAAGAGAGAGAGAGCATGCCTGTGTGTGTGTGAGAGAGAGAGAGAGAGAGAGAAAGAGAGAGAGAGCATTGGTGTGTGTGTGTGTGTGTGTGTGTCGTGTGTGTGTGGGTGTGTCTGTGTGTGTGTGTGTGTGTGTGTGTGTGTGTCTTCCTTTTTTTTGTGCGCGTACATGCCCCCCCCCCCCCCCCCCTCTCTTTCTCTCTTCATTTCTTCCATCTTTTCTTTTTCTTTTGATCTCCCTCTCTCTGTCGGTCTGTGTCTGTCTGTCTACCTGTCCTTGTCTCAGTCTCTCTCTTTATTTATACAAGCGCAACGCCTAGTACCGGAAATACCGAGCACCGGTAAAGCCTAGTACCGGTAATGTCAAGTACCGGTAATGCTGAGCAGCAGTTTTTTTGGGTCCACGAAATATTATATTATTACTTTTGTGTCTCTCCTTCTTTCCATCTTCTTCTCTCATCCTGCTCTCCCATCCCCCAACCCGGCCCAGACATGCCGGCAATCGTCAAACCAGTGGAATGGGCAGTCCGTTCAAAAATCGGCAATTCTCTTTGAATATCAGGGCGGATCTAGGGAGGGGGGTTTCCTGGTTTCCGGACCCCCTTTATCTCCACGCAAATGGAAATTGGCTCATATCACGCGCGTTTATGAATGGATGGTGTAAACATATTCCACCAAGATAGTCACTGTCCGTGGGCATGCACGTTCCAAATTATGAGTCAATGTCCGGTCTGGTTACGCTGTGGTTTGTAAAAAGGTGAAGCGGCACTTATCGCGGGCGTTTATGAATCGATTCGCTTCCAATTTGGTACACAGATAGTCACCGTCCCTGGTCATCTACCTGCAAATACGAAGGCAATCGGCCCAGGAATACCGGAGATACGGGCGCCGAGAGGCCGGCGGATACGCGTCTCGCGCATTTGCCAAACCGCGCAAATGACACGGCCGCCTCGATTGCCGTTGCCGTTGCCATCTCCCAGTTAGGGCTCAAAGCAAATTTGAAGCGATTCGGTCGAAAAACGGCGGAGTTATAAGGCCCGTTTTGTGTTTCACACACACACAGACAGACACACACAACCTTGCCTTTTTACTATATGATGATGATGCCTTGCACGGTGCGTCCGCTTACGACCTTGATTTAAGGTTGTTTTTTCTTGTATTTTGCGATGTCTTTTTTTTGGTATTTCCATTTTTTAATTTCTGTTCTTTTTGTTCGGAGGGCCGGATGAAAAAAAGCCAGTTATATTGTGCTTATTCCACTTTCCCTCAATAAAAAATATTCGTTCGCTCGTTCGTTCGTTCGTTCGTTCTCTCTCTCTCTCTCTCTCTCTCTCTCTCTCTCTCTCTCTCTCTCTCTCTCTCTCTCTCTCTCTCTCTCTCTCTCTCTCTCTCTCTCTCTCACTTGATATTGATAGACATTTAAAAAATCAGTTAACTAAGTTAAGGTTTGGAATTTCGGATATGTTATCTCATAAACTTCGTTATAGAAATGTTGACGAAGAGTCTATGATGTGTCCATTATGTAAATCTGCTAAAGAGGATGAAAAACACTTCTTGCTTTGTTGTCCAGCTTATAGAGATCTGCGAGATAATTTGTTACCAAGAAAATATTCTAGAAACCCATGTTTGTTTAATGTTACATTGTTATTAGCGAATCAGAATGAAATGTTGCTTAAGAAAATTTGTTTATACGTTTATAAAGCCTTCAAGCTGCGTAGTATATTACTTAGCTAAATTCGCTTTGTTTACTCCTTATCATCAGTGTAATGTTATTGAATATTGCATTACTTTTGTATCTATTGTTTATTGTCTTTTGTATTCATGATGTTTTGTAACCCCATCAGAAGGGGCTGTGGCCTATCTGAAACTTAAACTTCCGCTCTTCTCTCTCTCTCTCTCTCTCTCTCTCCTCTCTTCTCTCTCTCTCTCTCATCTCTCTCTCCTCTCTTATCTCTCTCTCTCTCTCTCTCTCTCTCTGCCACTACGCCTGTCTGAATGTGCAAGTGTGCAACTACACAAAATAAAAAAATTAAACAACCTGAAAGGCTGGGGTCCATGGGGTAATGTCCCCCTGCAGCTAAAGAAAAGAATGATGAAAGCATTTTAGTTTGCTTCCCCCCCCCCCCCCCCCCCCCCCCCCCCCCCCCCCCCCCCCCCCCCCCCCCCTCCCCCCGCAATTTATACAAATGCTTATTTTAACGCATTTGAAGAAACAAAGATGACTGCTGGGGTCAATAAAAAAAAATTCACAACAAATTAAAAACAGTCCAAATTGAAACCCCGAAAAGGAACAAAATATTTTAAGACCCAGCACGTCACGTGTCAAAATCACTATTTTCACGTGTTTTCCCTCTTATAGCTGGTAAGAAATCTTAAGAAATCTTCCTAGCATAAGAGGGAATGTGACACGTGATGTGGGGGGGTCTTTAAAGCGTTTGAAAAATGCAGCATAAAAAACACAGTAGACACACAAAGATCTCGTTTGACAAAATTTAAATAAAAGGAAATTCCTTTTCTGTTAACCCCCCCCCCCCCCCCCCAACATTTTAAGCCCAGGAAAATCCTTGTATACCAGGAAAAGTTGCACCCATGAATGCGTGTTGTCAATCACGTTTGATTAATTAATTAAACAATGTGTTAATAATATTTAACACTCACCCTGCACGTTCTCACAATAACTGGCAACGCAGAGGAAGAGGAATTTGACCAAATGACAACTTTTTCATTGCCACTGGGTTTAACGTGTGCTAAGTGCATGGGCACACAGGACCTCGGTTTATCGTCTCATCCAAAAGACTCCACGCCCAGACCGCAAGGCCTAGTGCAGAATGAGAGGAAAGATCCCCTGTTACCCAGGTTCGAACTCGGGTTTACTTGACATGAGGCGGACGCGATACCTCTGTGCCACTCTACACTATAAAGTATCCAATACCTAATAATCATCATAATAATAATAATAACTAATACTCACCCTCCACGTTCTCCCAATAGCTGGCAATGCAGAGGAAGGCGAAGAGGAGAGCCAAGACTCCAAGCGAAAACTTCATCCTGATCAGTTTGGTTCGGGTTCGATTTTCCTTAGCAGACTTTGAAGAGTTCCAGTCTATCTCTGTTAGTGTTACTAGGCTTCCTTCCTTCCTGGCTTGCTTCCTTCCTTCCTTCAAAGACTGTGGCAGGCGGTATGACAGGTTAAGGTTTCAATTGACCTTTATAGGCTTTCTAAATAGAACGAATATCACTCGAGCGTATAGTAGTAGACTACCGGCTGTGTTGGGCCAGGGTTTGGGTTGATGTTTTTTTTGGGGGAAAGAAGATCTGACTGTTATTGGGTGGGGGGCATATAATTATGTTTGACAACTACCTGACCGTAGTTTTCTATAGGCCTACCCCTGTGACGCCCTATGTGGTTTTGAATAAAGTGTTATTCAGATCAACAGGGCACACGTCACATACATAAATTATCAGCAACAAGCAACGCCCTATATTATGCTGCTGATATAAAAAAAATAGTAACAAGTGCAACTCCGAGCGGTAGCAAAGTCCCCTCGCAGCATCGCCGAGCTACTCGGAAATCGGAATGTGTCGGCTGTGCACATGCATAAAAACGCATAAAAACAGCACGTAACTACATAAAAACGCATCAAAACAGCACGTAACTGAATAGGGTTTTTTATATATAGCCTTGGGGTTCGGACCCGTGATTTGAGCGCGCGCGATCATGCGCACACGCGCGCACAGAAAAATTCATGACACCTGTGTTATAGACCATTCATCAAGAAATGTTGTGAAGAAAAAAATGCATTGAAATACATGCAAAACTTCGCGAGATATTAGCGATTATGTGTTTTGGGGTTTGAACCCGTAACTGGCGCGACCTTGACCTTAATGTAAAACTAAATACATCAGTGGATAGCTGGCATCTTGGCGAACTAGTATGCCACATTTGATGATGATAGACTGAATAGTTTTTGAGAAAAATGGACGAATAGCCGGACGGAGGCACGCCGGACGGACGGACGGACACCGGACGGACGTATCAGACAAAAACAATAGCTCCCCCCGAACCTTCAGCTCGGGGACTAAAAACGAAGTTATGGGTGGGTTGGGTTGTGTCTTATGACCAGATCAAGGTTTCTTGTGGGGGTGGGGGGTGGGGGTGTATGTGTGTTGTGTG